>VXBU01016826.1:97371-172557 GCA_013400315.1 Bombycilla garrulus
AATAGATCCTCAGTATGTCATTCAGCTTGTTCCTTTATCTTGAAGTAGAATCAACTATGTGCGTGCCATTTCTGCCATCAGTTATCTCTGAATCTCAGATATTCTTAAAGCTCTGTAGTTTTCACACGCCTCCCAATCACTAAAAATATTCACAGAATTTTTTCTTCATTTGAATGGCTTTTAATAGCATCCTATTTTGTCCTCACACACTTTGTTGGGTTTCCCCCACCAAAATCACACCTCTACAAAGATGTCAGTTATTATTTAAGAGAAATTCCTGCTAGTTTCCGTGACTACCTGCTATGATAGCAGCATTCTGTAAACATTAATTTTGCACTCTTCTCATATACTGCCTTCATGATTTTGTGCTATTTGATCACATTCACACTCTCCAAACTGATTACCAACATTTTTACCCTTCATGGGTGTGTGCTCCATCCCTTTAGTCAATTTTATCTCATTTTCTCTGTGCAGTCACTAACTCTATTATAGCCTTCATGAAATGCAAGCACAAGAACAGCACCCAGTACTCAAGATGAAGAAGAGGCTTCTTCTATTCAGTATTCTTCCTGAGGCTGTCCAACATTTGGTTGGCTATTTCGGCTACCACAGAATACTGAAATGGTGGTTTTGAAGAACTATCAATGACAATTCTACCTAAGGTAGAATTCCTTAGGTGCTACTGCCTGTTGATAAGAAAAGACGGATCATGTAAACCATGTCTTCTCAGGGATGTCTTATGCTTCTGGCTACTCAGACAAGGTCAGGGTTGTACTAGAATAAAGTAACTAGTACCCACTAATTCAACTTTCTGTCTATTCCAAAATGTTTTTGTAAACAGAAGAGTTCTAGACCTACAAAGGGACTGAAAACTGGGTTCATTTTTAAACAGCCGAAGGAATGAGCATGCTATTAAAACAAAGAAAAAAATTCTGAACCTAACGTTTTGTGCTCCTACTAAATAAATGAATGTCATAGAGGCGAGTACTGAAGCTCAAGAAAGTAAAATCTCGTGTTTCATTCAGTCAGGTTCTTTGAGATTCAATTTCTCATGTAAATGAGACTCAACACTTCTGCTAATGCTCACGAGTCTGTATTTTACTTCTTACGAAATTTAAGGGGTTTTTTTTAAAGAAAATTAAGGGCCTCAAGTGTGTCTTGTCTTTGAACAGGAAGAAAGCCAAGAAATCTAGCAGTATATGGCATATTTGCAGGGTTACCTTGTATGATGTAGGCGTGGATAGCGCATCTGTTAGCCAGTGAATCATGCAATGGCAAATTCCTTGATTTTGATTTTCAATGTGATTATTGTGCCAAGACATATAAAAAAAATGAACATATCTATAAGAAAAACAATTCTCACTGTAAAGAAATTTACTCTGTGACTGAGTAGCAATTGAAAGGAAAGAGCATGAGATGGCATGCCATATGTCATAGGACATATGTCCATGGCATAGAGGTGATATGCAGTTTTTCAGGATGCACAAAAGCAGGAGTTGAAATAAACAATATTCAGAAGTATGAGTATGCTGAAAGGAGAGCTCTGTTAAAATTTAGTTGTGCAAGTTTGATGTAATGTTTCTAATGATTATTGAAAATTGTCCATCCTTCCCAGTGCCATTGATCCAGTTATTTTCATTCTTATTGGCAGGGAAATTTGAGGTAGTGGAGACTAGGCTTCCTGGAAGATCCACAGCATATTTTCCACATTTAGGGAAATTATCAAAATTCTTTCATGTAAAGCTATTGGTCTATCATTGATATTTTACTATAATTCTCCAGAGCTTTTGCCACAGGACTCCATTTAAGCGGAGTTGCAGGATTCCTTGCATCTGCCACTAGTTTTTCAAGTCACAGTCAGAGGATAAAGTATACATGAGTTTTATGATTGTATTTATTTTGTTGAACTAATTTAATAAAATGCACCATGCCAGGAACACTAATAAAAGAAACATACTTTTCAGATTTGCTGCCTTGAATAACCTTTCCCACAAAATCCAAAATGCACACTGCAATAATGTGGCCCACTTATTGCATCTGAATAAGTACGTAATACACCATGGTACATTTTTGATGACATAAGTCAGTGCCATTTTGCCCAAGTCAACAGCTAGAGCTGACTCATAGTAAATTGCAATTAGAAGGCTTTAATATATCATGGCTTTTGCAGTATGTCTGATCCATGGATGCAAGAAATGAGCAGTGACCCATGTACTCTACAGCCCTCTATTTTTTTTTTTGGTACAGAGTCAGACAAGCCACTTAGTTTGCCTAGAGGAATTTTGCATGTGAAATGAAAATTGTGTTGTATTTTACATATTTTTACATCTATGGTAATCTACCAGTCACCAAAACCAGAGGAGAGATTTTTTTTAAAAGCAAGAATAACGCCTGACAAAAGCATATTTGGTGTAAAAAAAGAGCATATCAAATATAATAAAAGCTCAATAATTATTCCCAAAAAGATTTGCATACTTTCAAATCCAAGAATACAGCATGGTTAGTGAGGTTCAGACTTGGTATAAAATGAACATTTTAAAAGAAATAATTTGAAAAACTTACTAAAAATTTTGACACATTCTTTTTCAGCAGCAGACTTTAACGACAAGATTCAACAAAAAGTGAGGAAGTGATAAAGAACTAGTATTCTATTACTGAATGCATAATAGACATCCCATTTGCATATATATTATCTGCATTTTTGAGGGTGGTCAGGGGGAGAAAAAGGAAAAAAAAGGTTGATCTACATTTAAATAGATATTTTTGTGGGTTCAGCCTCAGAAACTGAAAACTGTAAAAATTAAGGATTATCTGAAGTTAACCTTTTAAGTTAATCTTGATAGAGGAAGCAAGTAGGGAAAAATTAAATACCCATTAAACAAGTTTTTCAAGAAAAATATTGTCTGCATTTTGCCAACTGTTTTTCAACACAAGGCTTTAAGATTGTTCTGGCATGTAGTTATAGTCAGAAAATTCCAATTTGGTGATGCAGTTCTATGCCTGAATAATTCCACCACTTCCAACAGCTGCTCTCAAAATACAATAGTAGAAATGAGTGCACTAGTGAATTGCTAGAATGATGTTCGTAAATTATAATTTTTTCAATATCTTATGAATTTATTATTTTATTTAAAAATTACTTCAAAAGGAGAAGACCAGCCTGTCATTACTAAGGAAAGAAAAAAAAAAAAAAAACCACACAACAGTTTATACCAATACCTGTCAAAGGAATCCATTAATAAAATGAAGATGCCTTCTTTATAGTTGAAATTCTAAGTAGTCATTGCTCACTTAGGACACAACAGGATTTGAGCTTGAAGCATTGTTCGTGTTCTAACCAGAGTAGTTGCAAAGGACCAAAATCTACTTTGAATGTGAAGCTCCTATTTGAAGATTGATGCAAAGGTATTTTTGTTGAGGAAAAGCTTTGATGCAGAAAAGCTACGTTTTATATTTCTATGCTTTGCAAAGCATTTACATATATACAATTTCTGTTGTATATTAGAGCTAGAATTCTTTTGGTTGTCTACTACTGCTGCATTTAGGAAGTCCTGGAGCTGCAAGCAGGTGGAACCAAGTCAGCGTGACTGCTGAACAGGTATTGCCTTCTCAGAAACAGGAGGACAACATTTTTAAAAAGAAAAACAACAACTGATTTCATCTTGAGACATTTTAGCAGCAACTTGGTAGCCAAATCCAGAGATGAGATCAAAAATATGAATGCCTCCTATAGTCTTCCACAATTAACAGGGGAAAGGTGGTTAGGAGCAGAACTTGAATTGTCTTTCGGCTGTAATTTTTTTCCTGTTCTGAGAGTTCTAGAGTGATTGCCATGGCCAATGTTTTCTTTGACTGGAACTGAGCTTTGTTGCTTTGTTAAACCTGAACAAGATGTGTAGAAGTTATCTAAAATGGGATGGACTTTTGATAGGTGAAGTGGCAGAGAGCAAAGCCTCTATCTCTGATAGGGAAGTAGATCTTTGTCCTAGGTTACAATGTAAAAATATACCAGAAGATATGTATTCTATCTCCATCTTTATTAACTGTTGAAACCAGGAGGGGCAGTGTTTCCCTTGCCTCCTCCCCCAAACTATCTCCTGTTAATGGACCATCAATGCCTTGCCCCATGAGTCATAGATAACTCTCTCTGGGAGCCATTTCCTATTTAATGGACAATTAAGGACCCACCCCACGACTCATAGAATGACATCAGCCCATTGTGAGATGCTCCATCCAGGGGGAGGAGCCAAGCATTCCCACCTGGATATCATCTGGGAGTTTGGACAGAATAGGCATTTGCTTTCTACTGGATTCCCAGAGGAGCAGCCTTCTCTCCCACTGGATTCCCAGAGGAAGGATCAGACCCTTCTATATCACCACTGGACCATTGGAGGAAAACTCTGCCCTTCTACAGGATCTCTGCTTCAGCAGAACCGTCTGTCACTCCAGGAGCACTACTGGAGCCACCATTCAAACTGGACTGCTACCAACACCCTGACTGACAGGGTGTCAGGTTGTATTCTAACTGTCAGGTTTTGTTTTTATAATACTGCATCTTGGTCTAATTTTCCTATTAGGTTTTAGTTTGTTAGTTTTTGTTTTACTTTATTTTATTTATACATATTAAAGAACTGTTATTCCTATCCTCATATCTTTGCCTGAGAGCCCCTTTAATTTTAGAAATTATAATAATTTGGAAGGAGAGAGTTTACATTTTCTATTCCAAGAGAAGCTCCTGCCTTGCTTGGCAGGCACCTGTCTTTCAAAACCAAGACAATCTTATTTTGCACAGTTCCTCTTTTAATCCTCTGAAGATTTTGAATACAATTTCAGTTCAGGTAACTTTGAGTCACCCTCAGGCAGAAACTACCTGTCTCCCTTGACTTTCTGTAGCATTCAGCCTTATCATTTAAGTGCTGTGGCTTGCATCCATGCTGCCTCACAAAGGTGAAAGGAAGCTAGAGTCACCCAGCATGCCTGAGGGGCACACAGCCCAGTGCCAGGACTGGGTCTGATGATGAGCTATGTAAGCTCTCATCTTGACATTACAGAAATCACAACCACTGGGCTTTTAAATTTCCTCTTCCTACCCCTCTACCCACACACACCCCCAAAAAAGGGTGGGAATTGAAATTTTGCATCAATAACACCTTGTCTGCAAAACATTAGAGATTGAAGAAGAATTTACAGATTTATTGGGGCTTGGGATTAGAGAAAGTATTTAGGGTTTTGTTCTAAGTAATGTTTCTCAAACTTGAGAAAACTGTGTGTGCTTCTAATCTGAGGCTCTGGAGAAAGGGTAAGGGGTTAAGAGATTTACCTGGCATTTTATTAAGGAGAGTACTACAGCTCTCCTTGATACTTTACATAAGACTTTAATGCTTTAAGAGAAACTACTGACAACATGCACACAGTGTTTCTTATAAACACACAGCAATAAGATCAGCAGGGAGTGAGGCTTTTCAAAATATTGTTGTTCAAGACAGTGCAAGTGCAAAGGAACTTAAAACCTTTACACAAGTAAATACACCATCATATGTACTTGCTCTTAAAAGCCAAGCTTTATTTTGCATGAAGTGTACACTTTAAATTTATCAAAATAGGAGACCTTCATAGCCAAACTTTGGGCTTTATCTGGCATCTTGTTGACTTGCAAACCCTAGTGTTTTAGCAGGTTTGTTATTTAGACTGAAATGTTTCTCTGTCTGTATAAGATTAAAGGTTTGTCTTAGGGAGAAGTGGATTTCAACACCAAGACACCAAGAGGGAGAAGCTTAAGTTGCTTTCATATTAGTGATTTTGTTTTGTTGGTTTTTGGAGTTTGGGGGCAGGGAGGTATGGTGGGGTTTTGTTTCTTGGTGTTTTTTTGTTGCTCTTGTTTGAATGGGTTTGGTTTTGTTTGGTTTCTTTTGTTGTTGTGCTCGAGTTGTTTTTGTTCTTCATGGGTTTTGGGGCTTTCTTGGGTTTTTTTGGGGTTTTTTTGGCTTTGTTTTGTTTTGTTTTTTTTTTAATTAGAACTTAATTCTTGATATTGTGGATTCCTGAAACACCATTAATAGTAGACATCAAAACATTTAGTTATAAAGTCATCTGTATTTGTACATAACCTTTTTTATCTCCTTGCTTGATGGGGAAAAGTATGTCCTGATTGCAGTAGAAAATTATTTGTAGAGAAATTCAATTACTGTTTCCTTTTTCTCATGCCAGTATGTCATTCTGGTTCCAGTTTGCCATCTATAGTGGTTTTGGCGTCAGGAAGCTCAGATAAACACTGTCTCATTTGTTTTGTCATCACAATTTTCTGGTTTTGGAACAGATCATCACATCTAGTAATCTCTTATTTCAGAAATCTCAGCCCATGCAGCAACATCCAGGAAGAATCTCTGCCTCAAGACTTGAATCTAATCAGAGACCAAGCCAGGGAACAAATTCTCCTGCTGCTCACACAGCTATTTCTAAATGCAAAAGTTTACATGACAAAACCAGCTACAAAACAACAGCTTTTCAAAATCTGATCACATGCTAAGCAAAATAACTTGGAGGAATATGTAGAAAAATCCTTGTTATTGTATTGTAAGCACTGAATCTTGTGAAAGGATTATGTACTGTAAGAAGAATCAAACTGTGAAAAAGCCTAGGAACTAAATGAGAGAACACCCAGTATAAAGGACATTACAATAGCAAAAACAATATTGTATAAATTTTCCAGGCTGATGAAATTGTATTTATATTTCATAGATTTTGTGTGTGTGTGTGTGTGTGTGTGTGTGTGTATGTGTGTGTGTGTATGTTTTCTTGGTCTCTCATGGAGTTTCTGTAGCAGCATTTTGCACATGGTATGGCTGTTTCGAGGATTTTAAGCTTTGGTCAACCTATGTCACTGCGACACCTTTTTTTGCCTTTTAGCACTGGAGGGAATCAGCAACCACTGGAGTAAAAACCACAACCTTTAATGAACCTCCTTTTTTCTCTATAATCTCTCCACATGAGTTTATGTCATCCTCATCTTTCTGCTGAAGATAAAGGGATTGCTCTAGAAATGGCATCTTCTGTTGAGCAAAGACCTGCTGCATTCACACTTAAAAAATAAAATCCAAATTAATCTCTAGTATGCTGCTACCAGTGTCCAAGTTTACAGTTTCTTTTCCTGAAAATCTTCTTCCTACACTCATGGATATCCCAACTGCCTGGTCATTATATCTTAAAGAGCAGAAAAATATGAAGAAACCTCAGTTACATAGATATACATATAATTACACATCCCTATTTTGTGTGTACACACATATATATATGTGAGAATAGGTATGTGATTACACATATATTATATCAATTTATTAATGTAAACTCTCATCTGTTTGCTCAACTTGTCATTGATAATGTAAAATTAATTTTAGCCTTCTGGGCTATATAGATAATGATTCAACTTTTATATCAAAACCCTTGAATAGAAGACTTCTTAAATTATTTTACCTTAGCCAAAATAATTCTATTAAAAGTTATTTAACTAAAAACCCAGAACATAAGATTTGTAATTTAGAGACTTATTTCAAATTTAGATAACAATTTAAAGGAAGAAAGAAACCACCTCCTGTGAGTTCTAAAATTCTTTTTATTCAAGAGAGGGTTTTCTGTCCTGGAAGGTAAATTCTAAAGGATACTTTGAAAACCTGTAAGAAAAGAACATTATGGTATTTTCTACGTCTTGTAGCATTCTAAGAAATGAGAAAGGAAGAAAAGCACCACAAGGGATTCCAAATCCTCCAAAGAAATTTTTTTGCATTCTAATTTCTTATATATTTTTTTAATTTAATGTGCTCTGATTGATATTTTTTAAACTTTGTGGCAATCTTCAACTTAATATATCTGAAGAATTAAAATATTGTAAAATGAACAAAAGCCAAAATACAGATTCTAATTTTATATCAAATTTAATTAATTTTTCTCTGTATTCTATTAGCATACCAGGATAGATAAATAGAGGATTGACACCATTTATGAAATTAAAATTTTTATGTAAGACATGGTTTTCACAGTTATTAATCAAAAAGAAATACATGTTTACCAAATTAAAAAAAAAATCATTGTCTTGATGAAGGATGCTGTTTCAGAGCACAATAACTATCCTGATGTAGTAAAAATACTGTATACAAGAATGTGATCAGAAAATGCAGATTAATTTGGTAGGAGCAGTAATAGTAGCAAGTACTGATAGCAGCACCGGCAGGAGGAATAGGAGCAGTTTAAAATGATAATTAGATTAGCTAACAGTTATACCTTATAAAAGAAAAAAAGAATAAATCTCTCTTGCTTGCCATCGGGCAAACAGCTGCCTATCAGTTCTTAGACACTGAAGGTAGTGAAGGTATCAGTACAGCAGTTCCACTCTCACTTTGCCCATCTGCCAAGCTCTCCTCTCACTTCTTTGCTGTGCTGCACTGACGTATTGCTTACTCAGTCACTCCTCATGCCAGGTGTCCTTTGACTGGGTCCAGCTGAAACCTAGGTCATGTAATGGAAGAGAAATGTGGGGTTGCAGCTAAAGGTCTGCTCCTTAATGGGAAGGTTTAGGACCAAAAGATCCTTGGAGAGGGTCAAGACAGCAGGATTCCAGGCCTACCATGTAACTTGCCTGAGTTTCACCACTTGTCACATGGTCCAGTGCTGAGTCTCACAGGTTGAGAGAAGAGAAATTAGGATATCTTTATAGTATGTGCTGTGGGTGATTTCTCTGAGTATACAGAAGTGGGAGAGAAGTCAGCATACTCCTGACTTCTAACTTTAGAAGCAGTTTGTTTAAATGTTTCCGTGAAACAACTTGCAGATTACCAGTTCAACAATTTCCAATGCAACTTTTAAAATTGATAATGCCTCTTTTGTTAAATTAGTCCCACTTTTTTTTTGTACAATATTATAATGTGATTTTATTTGGTTTTGCTTTTTATACTGTGCCTGAGCCTCAATAAAGTACATTATGGAATCTCAACATGTATTTTCACAATGATCACAACCTATAAAATTGTGCATTTGCAAACACTATGGAGGCAGGTCTTGATTTCTAATCTTGTCTCACCAGTGGAAGTCTGTGAAATTTATTCATGGGTATTCACATATATGACGTGCTCTTGTTCTTGTCAGTATTGTCTGTTTACTGTGGAAACTCTCTAGAAGAATGATTATATCTCTGTATCAAATCTCCTTGAGTCTAATGGATTTCATCTGGAGAGCCTACATGCTTGTAAAACCTCTAGTACAATTGGGAGGACCCTTTGTGTGGTATTCTAATGTAGTCTTCTGAAATCTGCAAGTGTTTCCAAGACAGGTCTGTATTCCATTCACTTTCAAATGAGTTATTCATTTCAGTGAGATTACTTCAAGCCTTGCAGCATTTTTGCATGACAAAAAGCAAGCTAGAAATCCAGATAGGATCCACATCATAAAACAGCATAATGTTTGGTCTAATGATTAAGCTAAGAGCCAGAAGGAGCTGGTTATGCAAGCTCAGAGACAATGAGCTCTCACTGTTCAGCATTTCACTTATTCCACTGATTTATAGCTATAATTCTGTGATTTTGTAGCCCTTGGTTTTGAGCATTGACATCAAATTTCTATTTTAAGTTGGACAGCAGTTCATTTGAGTTTACTGCAGATGAGGTTATTTATTGCATATGTAGATCCTGAATAAAGTCTTGACTTCATAACTTCAGTGTTCTCTTATATACCATGTCTTTGTAATAGTGAGCTTCTTATCTTAGGACACCAAATAACTTTACAGATATTAACCCTCCTCAGTTCCTTGAGAGTTTTATTACTCTGTACATCACAGAAATTACAAAAAGCAGGGAAATCATATATAAAGACAGCATTGTAACAACATGAAGACACTAAAAATTTATTTTTATTCTCTGAAGTAAACCCTGAGCACTTTCCTGGGACACATGAATAAATTAAATAAATGGCTGTAATCTAAAATACCTGAAGACCCTTACTCAGACATGTATTTTTTAAACTTACATATTTGACAATTACTTTTAAAGAGTTGTTTACTTAATTGTTGTTGTGGTCCTCAAAAGGATTTTTAAGTACTTCACACCTGATTACATTTTTCTCTGATAGCTGGGAGCTTGTATTCTACCTGTAGCTCAAGTGAATTCTTCAGATTCAGAAGTGTCAGAATTTAAATTAAATCATCAATTTCTGTTTTCTTCTCTCCATCACAAATGGATATCCAGTGTCAATGTATGTGGATAAAAAGATCTTTGTTGGTAGTAGTGAACCCTGTATGTGCTGAAAGAGTCTAGAGTCGCAGAAGAAACCATATCAGTTCAGAACACTTAGTGTCTGCAAAGTACAGCCAGTCACTACTCACCTCTGGAATTCTGATCTTACAAGCCAGGAAACTTCTTGCAGTGTACAGTGACTTTAGTTCCAGCTCTTTTCTGTGAAGAGAACCAGGGATGGGTGTGTGTATGAATTGACACATACAGGTAACCAGAGCCACAGCACAAAGCCACCACTGAAATGCAAGGCATAGATTTATTTCATTGCCTCGTTAACAACAGGAGGCAGAGACAAGTGGCAAGGAGTATCCTCAGTTAGGATCAGCTCATCCCAGTGGAGAGAGACACATAGGAACATGGGCTCTGGAAGGCTTAGCCCATCCTAGTAAAAAGAGACACATGAGAACACAGGCTCCATTAGGATCATCCCTGTGGACAGAGACACATGGGGACACAGACTCCATTAGGATCATCCCTGTGGACAGAGGCACATGGGAACACAGGCTCCATTAGACTCCGTTCACCCGAGAGCACAGTAGGGAAGGAGGAGCCACTGCCTGCCCCAGTACAGCAAAAGGCTTCATGCAAACAGTTTATCACAAGGCTGGGCTCTTATGCCCTCAGTCTCTCCCAGCAGGAGGCTGAGGCATATCTGTGAAAGTGTGGTATCTCTACACAGGAATTCTACTTCCCACAACTGGCGGAGGATGAACAGCACTAGGTATATTAAATGGAGTTTCCCCATGCCAATACTTTTAGCATTTCCAGCTGCAAGGTCACTTTGAGTGAAACTATTCCCTTCTCTTTGCTAAGTCTTCCAGTTTTAACCCTTTTCTCCCAACCGTGTGTGAGCAGAAGGCCTGGCAGGCATGCTGCTATTAAACAGATATGGATCTGCATCTTGTCCAGAGTATACCCAGATCATGTTCTCAGCCTCTTGGAGACTGACAAAGCCTAGTGATGAAATCACCAGTCCCTGAATACCTGCGTTGCTTGTTCATGACGTGCTTAGATGGTCTCAAGCATCTACTAAGAACTGCTTCTGTCATGGCATCCCCTTTCAAGGGAAGGGGTTTGTCAGCATGCAAGTCTGAATGCAAGATTACCAACACTGGAGATTACAGCCCAGTATAGTGGAAATTGCCATGAAATGCTCAATCCCTCTTTAGGTGGTTTTACCTGTCAAGTTTACTCTGTGAAATTTTTAGATTTAAAAATGCATATTTATGTATGGTATAAAGTATGTGCTTTGATTTTCATTTGATAATGCTGAAAAACAATGATTGCTGTGATACTGCCACCTCACTGGCTCTATGTTAGTGTTACCTTATGTCTGTAAGGTAACAATAATTCTGGCTATTTTTAAACTCTAGTTCCACTGTTCTTCTCTAGTAACTGCATTTCAGAAACCAATTTTTATAGTATTAAAACAATTTTTGAAACTATTGCTTTGAATTTTTGTCCTGAAAATAAGGACCATATATTTCTAACTCATAAACAAGTCATTAAAAGTGCTATCTGTAAATGATTTTTAAACTAATGAGAATTTAAGGAATTGTCCTTGATAGAAGTCTTTTGTATGACTACAGGAATAAATGTGGTCATTGCTGCACTAAGGAACAGTGTTAGTGCAAAAGTGTGGGGAAAGTGCTCAAGTAATATTTATGCATACAGATAAACATGCACATACATACAAATTATAAATCCATATTTCTACAATGTACATGTATATATGCATAATGTCTATACACACGTACACACACAATCTGGCTTTGCAGAAAACATCTGTTAGTGATTGTGGTTTGACTTGCTTCCATGAGGCATTAAGTTCCTATATCATAACCATCTGTCATTTTTGCCATGTTTACCAAATTAATTACAGAATTTTAAACAGCTCATTTAAAACAAACCTCAAACAAAATTACTATCTGGTGAGAGTGGTTTATGAATTATATGGGTATTCTTACTGTGAGGGCAGTGGCCACTATTAAGTCATTCATCTAGTCTCTGAAGTTTTAGGGATATAATAAGGTCTATAATGTAAAAAAGCTCATGCTGTTATGAACAAACCCCAAATCCTGCAGAATTACTGAGCTACACAAAAATCTGTGTAAGGAGAAAATAAATTTAATCCTTAAATTCCATTTCTTCATTCAACAGTGGGAGACCAAACCTTTGGATTGTACTTTGAAGGCAAATTAACTTTTGGCATAAATTGGAGCAGTTCTCCAAGTCAATAGAAGTACAGCATTTACATTTGCTGATGTAGAGCCCTGGATTTACTTTAAACCTCATTTTTTCAGCACAGGTGGGGAAGGCTTGCTTTTGGGCATCTTTCCTGTCTTAAACCTCTGTACATTTTAGGATGGATTTACATCATTTTATTATCAGTATCATTGCTATAATGCTGTGGGAGAGAGAGGTTTATTGCCCTTGTATCACATTTTCTTGCTCCAGTTTCATGTGGGACGAACTGGGAGCAAATGAAAAAACTGTGACCTTCTCTTGTATGTATGGGCATTTTTGACTAAGGTGTGTAATAAATATTAGAAATGGTCCAACTCTGCCATTAAAAAAGAAGTCATTCCATTATGCATTAATTATTTCTGAAAGAGTACACAGTGGAAATATTTGGGTAAGTCCTTGCCAAGAGTCAGGGTTGAGCAGTCTATCTCATTATACAAACTGTGCTCTTTATTCCTTTGTTTTTACAGCCTGTACTAATTATGGAGACATTAGTAAGATTAGATGTCCCCCGTTGTGCCAGTTATGCAAAAGCACATCCTTGTTTTTGATATGAGTATGGTTTCACTTGAAGCATATATCTAGTGGCTGTTACCCTTCCACATTTCAAGATATAACCTCTGACAGACTCTAAAGATATCATTGGACTTCATGCTATGTCTTCATTTGCTCTCTCACAAAAGCTCTCCACCTTCCCACAAATTGCTAAACAATTACTTTGCTTATCATCTGCAATGTGCATTATAATTTCATCACTTTCAATCTGAATTCTTGCTGAAGATGCTGGGTTCCTTTGATCTTTGAGATGAAAGTAAAATTCTCAATATGTTTCTATTGGCGCCTTTCCAGCTTTCCTTTCTTGTTCTCTATAACCAAACAACTGCATACTAACATTTTAAAATACAGAGCTGTCACTATTTTAAATACTCAGTCCCATTTGCTCTTAATTATTGCACATTCAAACTGAAAATTCTCCATTTCTAAAGATGATATAGGCTTGTATGTATTCTAATTAGGCAAACTAAATTAATTTTGACTACATAATAAAGTAAACCAAACAAAAAGAAAGCTAAAGTGGGAAATAAGTGCACAGAAAAAGCTACTTTAAACTACATTCGAAACTTTAAATTAAATAATAGAAAGTTAAGAAATGTCATAATTGAAGTTGTCTTTTCAACAAATGTTTTATGACAGTCTTTAATTGCATCTGTGAGCAACTGAAGAAAATTATTATTGTCTCAAAACAATCAAAGAGAGTGTGTGTGTGTGCACAGGGGCAAGGCAAGTTCTGTAAAAGTGCGATGGTGTTCTGGCCCACGCCCTGTCCACTTTGGAGCCTCTAGAGCAGCTCTCAGTCATTGGCAAACCTGAAGCAATCCTCCACAGCCAGCCTCTGGAGTCTCAGTGCAACCCTAGAGTGGCCAGATGATCAGAAGCCCCATCTGCAGGGAAGCAGTGACCACAAAAGACCAGAGCAGATAAAAACCATTGAACAAAGATGCACAGGGTTTGTTCTTATCTTCCTTGGATTTTATGGCAGATGACACAATGCTGGATCTAGGGGCAGATCCTATATCTCTCTTTTTCTCTCTTCCTCTTGCTTTCTTCTCTTAATTTCCTCTTGAAATCTGAGGAATTTAAGGTTGAGTGCGTTGAGTTTGCTAAGTCAATGCTTTGTGAAATGCTTTATTTTCATTGAATATTTGCTTTGCATTTTGCTATGTTCCTTATATTTTAAAGTTTGTCATTAGTTTGGTTTTCTAACTACCTGAGAATATTTTTCAAGTTCTTCTTTACACTACCTCAAGTAAAAGAGGTACCTTAAGTCCCTTTTAAATAAACTCACTGAATGGGTCTTTACAGCATGACCTTACAGTAATTTTTTTGCAACTGTGGTGAAAAATGTTTTTAATATATTACTCTGATTCATCTGTAAAAAAGGCCTCTTTATTCAGTGATACAATCATATTTTGAAAAAATAAATATTGTGACAAAGTAAGTAAAATTATATCATACAGTTTACAACAAAAGTAAAATCCTAATTTAAACATTTCATTTTTTGGTGATTTCATAACTTTGAGAGCTGCAATTAACAACTTTATTCTGGTAAGTACTGTCTTTATTTGACTCACCTTTCAAGACTGATTTCAAATACTGTAATGTAAAATTTTGTATGGATTACAGGAATAGCATGAACTTGCAGAACTGAGAGTCTATAAGGGACTCTGTGTAGGACATAATCAGATTTAAACAGAGGTGCCAGAAATAAAGAAGAATTTCACTGGATTTTTTGCACTTTTTTCTTGTAGTAGTTATAACAGCACATAGAAGCCAAGTTTTCTCATTGGCCTAGTGAGTCTAGGTTTGAAGGTTTACCTAGTGTTGTAAAAAAGTGACTTAGCTGTTCTTCCTGAACCTCCTGATGGTGGAGGTCCACAGACTTCATAGGTACATTCAAGCTGGGACTGAGAGTTGTAGGAGTTTTCCTGGGCAGTCCACACTTATTCCAAGAAGCAGGTTTGTGAGGTTTACAGCAGCTCATCTTCACATTTCAGCTTCTTTTAGCACATGACCCTGGTTTATCTACCAACAGGCCAGCTTTCAATGCCTTCAGAATCTCGCAGGTACAAAGTGTGTATGTGCAGAAGTTTCCATTTTCTACCCTGCCTCTGCTGTCACAACAATTAGAGGTTTCTGTTCTCCAAAACTCTTCTGTGAGACCCACTAATGATATAAATACCCTCAGCAGGGGCCATAATGTTTCCAGTCCCTTTTCCAGTGGTTTGGCTTCTGAGTGGTGCTTTCATCTGAAGCCTATGATCTGACATCACACTTCAGCACTTGTAACCACAAGTACTGAAAGATTTAAATTTGTCAGACAGCTCTAGTCAAAGACAGTATACTGGCTAATCAGCCTCATAGACAAATCTGTGGTTGGTGTGCCAGATACCACTGAGACCCATGGCAACCACCTTACAGTCCCTGTTGATACCTGTCCAAGCCCAGGCTCTCCCTGCTGGGAGATACTGAACAGCCCATACATGTTAAATTTTAATAAGGAAAATGGTGATTGTGCAATGGGGATCTCCTCTCCTTCACCAGAAATACAAGTAGAAAATTATCTGGTGAAAAGGAAGAGAGAAACTCCTTCCAGACTGTACAGTCACTAGTGCCAAAGCCCCAGTCCTGGGCTGACAAAGCTGATGCTGGCAAACCTGTGCTTACAGTGCTGCTAATACAAAGAGTCAGGCAGTATCCTGAGGTGGCTTCCAGGGCAGCCTCATACTGATGCTCAGGGGAGAGCTCACAAGATGAGGAGATCTCACAATGATTTGTGTGCCAGTACCATAGCTGAGGACACTCCCTATGTGCTGCAGACAGGGAGTGCACGGACACACTGGGACACTGCTGCTGCAACCAGGGCACAAAGGACATTGCAGGGTCTGCGGGTGAGTGGATGTGGGGAGCCCAGATTTTCATGCCTCTATCATCCCTCCATCCCCTTCCTCCTTCCTTCTCCAACCTTCTCCTTCTCATCATGTAGTGCTGGCACAACTGTAGCTGGGTGAACACCAAGCATCATAAGATGCTCAGGCAGGTTCAAGAAGGCTGAAAATTCCACAGATTTTAGCACATAGAAGACAACCAAAAACATAGACTAAACATTTTCTGAAATGCAAAACTCTCCTGTCTGACTATTACAGATGAAAAGTGACTCTAGCTTGAAAGAGGGGATCTCTGATGAAGTTGAAAAAGCTGACTGACTCCATCTCACTGTGCTGTGCAAGAATGTTCTTGCAGACAAAGACAACCATGGCACGTACAGTCTTGTGCATGTGGTGACATATACATAGTCAACTATACAAGCCAGGGGGAATGGATCTTTTCAACCAATAGGTTCAATATCTTCACACATAATTAATATAATCTGCATTAACTGTATATTAATATAACCACCATGTGAGCGGCTTGTTTTACAGAAGAAATATTTGCATTTTTAACTGAGAGATAAGTGGCGGAAGTTTTCACCTCAAACTTATTATATTTTCCATGTTCTATTTATTTATAATTCTGCTGGGAAATATAGTGCATAGTGACTTTACATTTTGCTCTCAGAGAAATGTATTGTGAGGCTGCACACTGACATTTGTACAATTTTATATCGCATGGCACATACAGAACAGACTAGGGAAATTAGTCTCAGATTTATAAACAAAACTTCTTACACAAGTGACTCATTTTAGTTGAATGTGGATAGCCCTTAATGGGAACACATATGTTTATGCTAAATAACCTGCAATACCAACTAAGGTGGCACAATTCTCTCTGCCATTAGGAAGATTGATTTTGCCTTGGAGCGCCTCTACTCAGCAGAAGTACCCTTCAGGTAAGTTGAAAAGTTATCAGGCATGTAGTGTAAATGAGCAGTGGAGATTCTGGTGATGAAGAAAAACTCTACTATGCCATTAAAAAACATTCTCTCTTCCATAAGATGCTAAACATACACCCATTAAAAATATTAAAAAAACCCCATATATTACTGTAATAACTAAATGTTTCTTATAAATAGCCAAATGATTAAGACATGGAAAACATTTCAAAAGTTGAATTAAAAACCCAAACAAACCACAAACCAAACTCCAGAAATGCTGAAATTTGACCTTTCAAATTGTAAAGAATATGAAGAATTTAATGAAAAGTACCGGACAAGATTAGAACAAGATTAATTCTACTGAATTGCTAGCAATACTCCACTGTAAATCTATTCAGAGATCACATTAAGTTTAAATAAAGTGTAGGGCAGCTACCAATATGGACAAGCTTAGAAGGTGATTTTGGGTTGATAAAATGCCTAAATGAATATGGCAAATTTGCCATCATCATTATTTTGGAGTGGTTTTAAAACTTTAGTCTGGACACAGACAAAACACCTGATAATTATGCAAGGCAAAAAATGCTAATGGAAACCACAGGAATAGAGGGTAGAAAGAAAATAAAGAATATTCTACCACTTGGTTTGACATTTCTCTATCTAAATTAGGTTACTGGATTTTAGTTCTTGTAACCAGCTTCTCAGAATTATAGCTCCTATGTCCAATCTTGTCTCTTTGTGACCTTTCACGATTTCAGAGAAGGATGAAGTCTAGATACACAGATGGACTAGATATATATTTATACATACATATAAACCTCATCTTTACTATATAAACACATTGCACAGAGCTGACTTATGCACTTCAGTATGGCATTATTAGCACTTTGATTTAGTAAATTCTAAGGAAATCTATATTAAGAGAATGTCTGAAGTTTTATTTATTTAGTTAGTTGCTTTTACTCTCTAATGCATGCATAAATAGAAATTCAAATGCTATCTCCCTACACTGTGTAATTTGGGTTGATGAGGTGCTGGGAAAGAAGAATAGAGGAGCACTCAAAAGGTCTGGGTTGTTAAACTGTGCTCCAGTTCTAGGTTGTTCAGACCAAAGCTGTCGGAAAACAGTCAATTCTTTTAAGAGGTAAAAATAGATTTATTTGTGTTTTATGTTGGCATAGTTTTTTTGAAGTTGTTTTACTTATGTTTAAACTAGGTGGTAGGATAATAAAATATTCCAAAATTCTGTCATATTCCAAGGGAGGAGTTCACTTCTATGGAGTAAATTTTTACTTTTCTTGACACACACAAACCATATATTTATCTTATTACCAAAAAAAAAAAAAAATCTATTTCCTTTGCTGCTTGTTTTTCCAATTATCTCCGTGGAATAGAAAGAATTGGAGTGGGGATGGGGGTAAAGAACATGAAACTTGATGTAATCATACAACTGTTCACCACAAAGTAAACATGTACTCTCCCAGATAAGTTAACTACCAACCCTACTGATTTTTGAAGATGGACTGCAACCTGTACTAGGTATCAGACAGATCTCAAAAGTGAATCTAAGACATGAAAATCTCCATAAACCATGAAGAGGATGATTATTAGTTCCAACACAGATACCAAATAACTTATCATTCTGAAATGTGGAGAGCTGTAGAAAAAAGGTCCTCTAAGCAATCAGAATGAAAACATATCAGATGTTGAAGCTCAGTTGCCAAACCTTGGAGCAATAATAATCACAATGATAGTAACAACTATAACAATGATGATGATAATAAAAATAACAAACTTGAGTTTTTGTCAGTGTAGTCCTTGAATAGTGGTATAATGAATTCTTTATCCTAATGCCTGTAAAATGTTGACTGCTAATAATCAGAGTGTCATTGACACCCATTTAGGACACAGGCATACAGGACAAGGGCAACAGCTCTCAAGACACAAATGGGGACTCTCTAAATAGAGTGAGAAATAAACATAAGAGAATGACAGGTTTTTTTTTTTATCTTGTGTATCTGTGTTAAAGGGGAACAACCTTTTTCAGAAATGGAGGACTTTAAATGATACTGCTGATAATTTATTTATTTGTTTATTTATCAATTTCAAAGCCTGCCCTTTAGAAACTACTCAAGGAACTTTTCACAGAATCAAACCTAAAACTAACCATAGCTATTTCTATAAGTAGCTGCCTGAATCTTCAGTGAGTGAATAACATAAAATATTTCTCTTATTTTGCAGGCAGACATTGCATCTCATTTTCTGAGGCAGTTACTCCCATTTTTACACAGAACACAATAGGTAAGAATATGATGCTTCCAACAAAAAAACCTTCATCTTGCGCATTTCTTTAGAGTATTCCAGGGACAAGTATGTCTTCAGAGTCTGGTGGAGCATTGCATTAGAGACCTTTGAGCAACTAGGTACAGCTGCTCAGTGAACTGGGGTGTTGAAGATATGTATTTTCCAAAACAACAGGCAGGATCCAGCACAGTGCTATGTATCAGCTAAATAGATTTGCCTTTTAGCAGCGCTTATTAGCTCAGAGCATTCACAGCCATCTATGCATTTACACATCTTCCAGCTCTGGAGTTTACATCTCTTTTTGTCAGCTTGGGGACCATTGCACTGCAACCTGCTGTGCTGAGGAAATGCACCAGTCCCTGTAGTATGACTAAAGAGCCAACAGAGTTCAAAAAAGCAGAAACACCTCAATCTTCCCAAGCTAATTTCTCCTGCCAACAAAGAGTAATTAAAAGAGCTCCATGATCAGAAAACTCCAAAGGCTCAGGTTAACAAGTTACTGCTCCTCAAGTTATCTGCAAAACAGCAGATATACAAATACAATACAATTTCAAAATACAGTAGTATTTTGACAGCATGTTAGAACTTCTACCAGCATTTGGGTATATTATGATCTCGACATAAGATCGTAATCAGCTAGACTATTAACATTCTCTCCCTGTTAGAGATCATTTCTCTGTACACTGCAACATAAATTTATGTTGCTATCTACAGTAAAGAGCTCTACAATATTTGTGTCAAGACAAAATTCTACCTTGAATAATTATCCTGAATATAAATGTTAGTTCTAACACTCTTAACATCAGAGAGGACCTTGGGTTCTCCCACAATTTTTCTTCTACATCCACAAAATATGGATCTAATATAAAATGCATTAGAAAAGCCATATCTCCTGACTCTGTATGGCTGGATTTTACAAATAAGTTAAAACTTTTCTACCCTTAGCTTTTCTGGTTCAGCTTTTGGAAGACAGCATGAGGTACTTACTGTTATCATTACTTAGTGTGAAAAACTTACTCTGCAATTTTAGAGATAGCTATTGAAATATCAATTAATGAGCATTTTTATGTCTGTATATTTCTGGGTCTTTCTAGCTGATTTATTCAGACAGCACTCTGCATATCTGCAGGGAAAGTATTTTTCAGCAAAGTCATGCACTCTGACTCTTTAAAAAACTGCAGTGCCAAGGGTTTGGGTTTACAAAGAAGCAGTTTTGATACACCATTGCCAGATGTGCAAGTGCTTTCGAACACAACTGCTGCACCTTCACTTCTTGTTAGAAGGTTATCTGAGAAATCTGCACTAGTATGTATGAAAGAAATGAAGCATCTTTCATTCAGTAGGTTTTTTTTTTCCCTGTATCCATGGAGTAGAACTAGACAGATACTGAAATATTCAACTTCTCTTTCTGCCTGAGTAGTTTTACAAATACATAACCCAGACACAAGAACTGTATACAATTTTTCTTCCAAAGAGCACTGCCTATAAAAGACATCATTCACAGGAATAATGTAGAGAGAATGGGAAATGTGTTCTGCTTCAACTACCAGCTCTAATTCAGCTTTCTAGAGCTATTGCTTTGATACTGCATTAGGAAGACACTGAAGTGCTGAGCCCAGTTCCCTTACTGCTTGCAGCAGGCATTACTGTGACAAGCTGGTGTTCAGTTTTGCTCAAAAACAGCATAATGGAGTTGAACTGTTGATAGGCAATATGGCCAATGAGCAGTAAAGGCTACAAGCCAGATATTACTCAGCAAAACATGAATCTACAGGACTGCATTTACTCTTCTTCCAAAACTAGAAATTGGATTTCCTAAAAGTTTATTCCAGAAACATTAAATCTAGCATTCAAGCATGCTATTGAACTGTTTTGACAGAAGATACAACAGAAAGACCAACCATTAAAATTATCATCTTTAATTTCAACAGAATATATTCTAAAGAGAAGTATGGGAAAGTGTTTTCAGTAGTTGAAAATGAAAAAGATGCTGAAGATATGACAGTAATTTTGCTTCTCTAACTCTGTCTTGCTTAAAGCTATTCTCATCTTCATTTACTGTGATGGCCCTTTGGGCCTTTTTGAAACTACTGATTTAAGTGACAACCACAGAAGCCTGAGCTAGCAGATCCAGAGGCAAGATCAGGGCAGAAGGTGGTTAATAAATAAATGTAAGAAAAGCAGGTACCTCTTGGGCCTGTGAGATTTGCAGCTACCACTTTCTCATTTGAGAGAAAAAGGTAAGTCTTAAACTTTCAGTAAATAAAGCTAACAAAATGCTTTCTTGCAAAATGTCTGTATTGAGTATAATTATGAAAACTGGCCTTCATCAGAAAGAGCTAGCTATTTATCCCAGATATGCTGCAGTACTGGATATTGTGGCTATGAACCTTCAGCAGCCACTGTGTTCTTAGCTTCACTAGCCCACCCTCATTCCCTAGGTTTTCCAGCTGCAGGAGCCCCTGCTCAGTGCTGACACAAGTGTTTATACAGCCACAGAATGGATTGGATTGATGAACTAATTTATCCTAAATTATCTCTAAAAAAAATGTTTGAGCTCTTTTACAGCTGGATCAATTCCCCAGTTCCTCATATAAACAGCTGGATGCAACTGTGGGTAGCAGCAAACACAGAAAGCAGATTGATGTTGGGAAAAATTGCTTGTCAATAGGGCGGATATACGCTGATGCAGCCATGCCACCAAATGCAAATCTCAAGCTAGAAAAGAGAAATGCAGCCTAGGAAATACAAGACAGATAAAGGTAATGCTGTGATAGAAAATCCGGTATACCACACATTTTGTAAATTTGGTTGTCATGACTAACTTCTAAGGTTGCAACCTTTTCTGCAAAATTTAAAGCAATTAAGGATTAAGTTGGATTTGGTCATCAACCATGACCACTACTGTGTTGTTTCTCAGGAAATAATGGCTACTCAACATCATTCAGTAAATGCAAATTTAAACATATAAAAGAAAATGTCATTTAAATTAAGGAACATTAGGACATAAATATTTATCTCACTATTTTTATTTGATGAATAATGCTACATACAGACACAGTGCATTTGAAAAGGGGAAAAAAAGGACAAAAAATCTTCAATGAGGGAGTTTATGGTACTTAAGTAGTAATTTGATAATTACCCATGCATAACCACTCAATTATAAATATGGAAATGCTTAATTCATTAATAGATTAAATTAATAATCACACAGAAAGATATCAAAGGCTACATTGCAGCATTTAGCTAGAACTTTGTGGTGCGTGTACAGCTGCTGTGATCCTAGAAAAGTTTAAGGTCAAATTATAACTAATAATATTAGAACTTCTTATCAGAATCCTCTGATTTAGAAGTACAGTACTGAGGGATTTCTCTTCTCTCACACATTCCTGAGATGTTTTATGCTGGTTTTGATGGGAGATGAGACCTTGGCTTTTTCAGATTAGTTAAGTCCATATGAAATGTTTTTTTTGTCTTTTTCCATGCTCCTAAATGTGGGAATAGTGTATTCCTCAAAGTCCTCAGAGAGGGAAGTTTGAGTAAAAACACTGTGTATCATCTATACCTCGTGATGTTTCTGCAGGCAAATGAGAAGTATGCTAGGTATATGACATACATATGTTATTTAAACTTTTCTTACAATTAAAGTGAAACTGAATTCTGCTCTCAAAAAAACTCAAATACACATTTACATCTTGAAACCAATCATTGTGGCTCTACATTATGCTCATTGATATCTCTGCCACTGTTCCAACTCATGATTTTGTTAGAATGAGTATTTATGGAAACTAGGAGTTTTTAAAAAGAACATTAGGAAAACTGATAAATTTTAACCTTGTATCTGCACTTCCATGCTTATCCTGACCATCTAATTCCAGGCACAGTATTGATCCATACCATATGACGTGTCTAAACTGACTAAGAGTTTCACTATCAGGAACTAACAGAAAAAAACCAGAACAGAAGCTGCAGTAACAGATGTCACTGCAGCCCTTTCTGGTGAAAAGCACTAGATGAGGGTTGTATGTTGTGTTTGGTTTGGGAAGTGGTGTTCAAGCAAAGTTATGCAAGATATGTTCTCTGAGGTGAACAGGTTTCCTGAAGCTCAGTAAAGGCAAGACTGAGGCCAGAAAATTAAGACTGGAGAAACAGATTGGGAGGGAGCAATATTCCTTTAATTGATTTAATAGTTAACTACCACCCTGTAGTTACCATCAGGACCTACTGGCACTTACAACAGAGGCATGATTTGAGGCTTCCAGCTGGAATTTTAATTGCTATACAAATACTCCAGTCAGCTTTTTATCTTCTGCAGTTACTTTGTGATACAGATCCATTGTTTCCCATGGGGGTTCTTTTTCCATGCATTGTACAACTGCACTGTAAAAATTATACCATACATTGAACATAGTCTGTCATATAGTTTGTTATATTATATTATTGTACATAATAAAAATCAATAGGAGAATACCAGAGTATTTGAAATATGTCAATATCTTGCATTAAAACTCACATAGAACTGTACAATATTTTAGTACTATTCAAAAGGTGAAGATGTCAAAATGAGAAGCAGATATTCAGAGTCTGACAGTGCCCAGTTATATTTTCATGGAATTTCTAGATTTGCCTATGAGGTATAGAAAGTTGAAATGACCCATGAGAAAAAAAATCACTTTGTATTCCATGTTACCCATTGGGTCAGCAGAAATGCTTTCAATTGTATTATTTCTTAATAAAATATAAGAAAGTCAGTAGTTGGAGCTTTATGGTGCACACTGTGGAATTTTGAAACTGCCATCCTTTTTTAACCTTATTCCAGTGCTGTGATTCTTCAGGAAAAAAGATAAAACTGTTTATAAAAAGAGTGTCTGCTTATAAATAATGAATTGAGGAAAATGAAGTTCATATAGATCAGGGTGTGTTTGTGTTACTGAGATTTATATTAATTACACCTATTCCATACTGTCTAACTAGTCTTCACTATTACAGTGGATAAACAACTCAAAGACATAAATATTTAAACTTAATTTAAAAAAAAGACCTGAGATTTGATGTATTTTTTTAAGCTGTCAAAAAATTCAGCAACCTAAATCTTGGGTTTGAGACTCCTTTTCCATGATCTGTAGCAAGATTTATGCCAGTAATTGAGTAATCATTATGTCAAAATAAGTCACATAATTTCATTTCTTATCATAACAATATATGAATTTCATTGAAAGTGACACTGCTTGTTGAAAGAAAGAAATTGTTTGCAGTAGGACTAGTTGCAGCAACCATTGTTATGACAGCAATATTTTAAACTAGCTAATTTAATATCACTTAAAGGCTTGCTAACACTGAAACTTTTCAATTAGTTTCATGGTAATAGTCTGCTACTCTCACTTCAAACCCTGCTGGGCCATTAAGACAGGGCCAGGATATACATAGTTGTGAATCTGTCAAAAGAGACTTCTTTCCAAAGGGTAAATGTACCCCCATAAAGCTGGAAATGAAAGGAAAAGGGTAACAATCATGATATCATTGTGGCTTTTTTTTGCCTACATGTGACTTCAGTGCCAGTTTCCAGGCATTAATACTTCAGTACTTGCTAAATAGGATTGAAACATTCAGTGGCCTTAATATGGGATAACTGCAGGTCAAAGCTTCATTTTAATTACTTACAAAAAAAAAAAAAAAAAGGGACAAAAACATGCACAAGCTTGGCATGTCAGCCCCTACCTTCAAGTTCTTTCTCTAAATAAGTTCCTTAAGAGGAAAGTTTTTCAGTATAAATCAAACTACTCTTGCAGAATTTTATTGTATCCGTAGTTGTATTAACTGAAATTAACTGAATCCATGTTCAAAAGCTATGTTCATAGCATCATACAGAAGATTGGAATGTTACATGAGAGGATGTAAACTATGAATGTGGTGAAAATAAACAGCCAGATTGTGAATATTGACTTGAAATTTTCTATTGCTTAATGTACAAACTAGAAATTATAGCAAAAATTAGGACTAAAATCTGATTTTTTAAGAAGTTAGCAATATGAAAAAAACCCCAACAATTAATAGAAAACAAAAGAAATGGTGATTTAAAAAAAAAAAAAAAATAAAAAAATTTTCAAAATTTTAATCATTGGAAATTGTAAAAACTATTCGACTACAAACTTGTATGTAAAAATAAACTTTCATTTATTCATATTCATGAGAGACAACCAAGGAAATGAAAGTTAATATTTTTCTTCGTATTGAGTCTCCATGACATCTCAGAGCTGGAAAGAAATCGTATTTTTCTTTATCAGGAAGGATAAGAGTATCAAACAGATACATTTTCTTTGGTTCTTCTCTGGATTGTACTGGATACTCTTAATGGCATAATTGGATATGACTTATATGATGCTTGCCATTCTACAGTTATTTAAGTGTGCCATTATAACTCTGCAATTAGCTGAAGCAATCATATAAATCATACAGAATATAACACTGTGATATGCATGTTATGCTATATGGTGATTAGCTTGGAAGCAGGGCCAATGACCATTTGCATGGTAATGAAGTATTCTTTCATAAAGGTGTCAAAAACAATCCCAGAGGCTAATGAAATTTTATGCAAACCACCTGCTGGTCACCTTCACTTCAATTAAATGCCTTTTGGGGAAATGGAAGAATCCTTCTTATTAAACAGAAATTAGAATGCAGATAGACTCAGGGTAGGCAATAAGTAATGTACAGAATGTGGTGAGAAGGAGTAAGACCATGTGCGCTGTATAGAAGATTAACTATGATTACTCTATAACAAGGACTACATTTTGTTATTTTTGAATATTCAAGGGAAAGCAGAGGCAATCCTGTGTGACTTCTGCCAGTAGTACTGCTATGAAAATGCCTAAATTCAGAAAAATAAATCCTTCATCCTTCTGCGCTTTAAATAAGAATTTTAGTTTCTGTAAATGAATCAGTTCCAGATCACAGAAAGTTTTAAAGGACAGACAAAGAAAGAACAACTGAACAAACATACAGGCAATCAACAACAAAAATATTAAGAATTCAACTTCTACCCTATAAAGAGAGTGTGTCCTCCTGGCTAGAGCATTCTCAAGGAGACAGACACTCAGGACTACAGCATTTCATCAAACCCCATAGGCAAAGAAAAAATATTGTATGTTTTCTGGGTTTTTTTAGACATATTTATATTTTTATGTAGGCAGAAACATTAATACTTCCCCACCATCATATAGTGTCATCATGAGTCAATTTTCACACAATAAAATTTTAGACAGGTATCTAAAAGTACTTCATAGGTTAACAGTGGAAAACTCGGCAAAATCACACAGTAAGGGTTCTTAAGATCTTGTGGGTTAAAAGATAAGGCACTTGGGAAGAAAGGAGTAAATAAATGATAATTTTTCAGACACATCTCACAGGAATTTTTGCCTGGACTTTTGCTGTTCAGCATGTTTAAAAATAATACGTAGAAGGGGGCAATTAGTAAGATGACAAAGTTTCCTGGTGATTCAAAATTCATGAGGATGATGAAAACAGCTGTCTCTTAAGAGCTACAGAGACTATCATAGTATCAAGATATTAAATGATAAAGTGGTAGATTATATTCAGGAATAAGAAGTTCAAAGTTATACACATGATGAAAAACAGTCCTAAACATATGCACTAGGTGATATGCTTTAAGCTACCTAATTTAAATAGGAAAGAGATGTGAGAATCATTGTGAACAGCATTAACTCCAAAAATAGACAAAATGAAGGGATTATTCAGAAAGAGTAGAGAATGAAACACTATGCATCATTACAGAACTGCATAAATCTGTGTTGTGTCATGACGGGTGAGTGATAACTTGGACCCTCCCACTCAAAGAAGTTACAGAGGAAACAGCTGCATTTTTCATGGGTAAAGAAAAATAGACCTCAATTTTTAAAAGAAACAGTGAAGGGAAAATGACAACACACAAGGTATGTAGAATTCGAGTGACTATGTAATATTTGTGATAAGTAGAGCACTGAAATTAAGGCAAAGAAATCACTATGTAGAACTTTAAAACAAAAACAAATGCCTGTTCCACGCTGCAGTTAGACTGTGGAAAAGACTTGTGGCTAAAGAAGTAGTTAATGTCAAATTATAAATAGACACAAAAAGGAATTAAACATGGTAATGAAGCAGAAACCATTTAAAGTTTTAAACCAAAAGGTAATATTCATATATTGAGAAGCTTCTAAGCCACAGTGCTTAAAGTTGGTAAGCATTACTGTATGTTTTATACTTCTTGCTTGAGGAATGCTATAAGCTACTGTCATAAAGTAGATAATAGTCTTTCCTGACCTAGAATTACTTACTTAGGATTCTTTAAACTATCAAGTCATATACTCTTGAGAAGGGAATTTATATATTCTCACAAGGAAGCAATTGTGAAAGAAAGAAAGACAACCAAAGGCCCCAATGTTATAGGATCATGGAAAGATATTATTCTTCTTTTTTTCATTTACCTTAACATGTTGGCTGTTTCAAAGCTGTATCCTGAAATAGTCTTTTTAAGTACTTTCTAAGGTTAGCATCTATAACTACTAAGTTATTGTCTATATTTAGGGGAAAACTCCAGATATTTTAAGTCGTAAATAGCAAAGTGCTATAACATTTAGATAAGCATTTGAATAAGAACATCTTCCTGTACTGGCTACACATTTATGAGTGAAAAATAGGTAGGTTATTTGGTTGGTTTATTTGTATGCTTAAATTCCTATCTTTACTTATAAATAGTTTCACTTTTAGTGAAAAGATGTGCATCAGAAACTTGTGTGTGTGATTTGGCAATCTAGAAAATTTTCAGATTTGTTCTTTACATCTTTAAAAGTAGTTTGAAAACGTCTCACTATGAATTTGCAAGTCTTCACAGTAAACTTTTCAAGCTATTTTCTGTCCTGTTTGAATACATGACAAGATTCAAAACATCCCTTAGAATCTGAGGGACAGTTTAATAAACATGTCCTTTTACCTAAGGATTCTAGTAATGATATTAGGCATTAAAAAAAAGATTAAAATAAATAACATTTATAAATATGACATCTATAAGGACAAAACAAATCTTCTCATTTTTAAGACATAAATAGAACTAACATAGAATCAAAAAGTTTCAACTTGTAAAAAAAAATTATTTTTACCTGGAAGCATATTCAGTGCTCCTTGAAGGGGAAAAGAAAGAAGAAGATTCCTTCTTGTAAGAGTTTTAAAGGCTGGGACCTACCTGAAAAAAATATTTGATTTTGCAAGTTGTAAGTAAAAGTTTAGAGATACTGGATTTAGCAAATTAACATAGCTTGAGATTTTGCCCAGAAGTCAAGGTAAGGTTATCCTTGACTGAAAGTGTGTTATAGCTTATGGAGAAGAAAATAAAGAAGACAAGTTTTCTCTCTAGCCTTCTTACAGCTAACTTCAGAAACATGTAAAGACAAGTGCTTAAATCCCCTTTTTCCTGTTCCTTAAAGAAGTGGTATCATAATAATGAAGAGATAAGAAAACTAAGTGGCATGTGCACTGAGTTGAAAATTTGCCAGAGACTTCCCTGTCCTGGGTTCTCCTGCAGTGAATAAAAAGTCCTTTTCTCAACAGCTGTCTGAGCCGAAGAAGCACTCTGGAATCCTTTGTTCGTGTTCTCAAGGCAGTTTATTAGTTCCTTATCTGATAGTAGATTTCTCTGCCCTGCCGAGGTCGACATAGCAAAACTTTCAGAGACACACTGTGTCCTGCACACTCTCTGCCCTGCAAGGGAGATCGAGGCACACTGTGCCCACCCCGGGTCAGCTCTATTCTTTTATACTATCAACTACGTATCCAATGTTTACCGTTACCTGTGACCCTTACATTACATTGTCCAGCTCTCTGACAAACCAATCCAAAAGTGCCAACATCACCAAGAAGATGGAGGTTAGGAAGAAGAAGAAGAGATAACANTTATCTAATAGGTTCAAACATAACTCCCACCATTTATTTATTTAAGTTACTTCCAAGTAAGCATTTAATATGATCAAATGTGATGTCCAGACAACAGGTTTTGGAACATTGCCTAAATTCAGGTCTTATCCTGTGACTGAAACATTGATAGTAAATAAAAAGGATTTTCTTCAAAATTTTTCTTATTCTGTTTGCTGGTTAAAGTAAGCTTTAGCTTTCTGTTCAGCAGCAGCTCATTCATGTTGCCAGTGCCTCCTTCCATGGATAACTGACGTGCACACAGACCAGCTAAGGAGCTAGAATCTAGATTCCTTTTTAACAAATATTCTTTCATAGGCTTGTAAAAGTTCCACGTCTCTGTGACCTTACATCCAAATCATTGCAAATCAAACTCCATTGATGCAAAGACCACAAATTTAATTAATTCTATTTACCCCACTATGAAAATGTCACTATGATCATATTGTGATAGTGGAAATATTTTCAGAATATCTGTCTAAGCTACAGCCTAAAACCAAATGGAAAGTTTCCTCTCAAGTGTGAATAACATTGACCTGAAATTAGAGAAATCTGTACTCTCATGGTATTATAGGTAATATACTTGTTCTATAGAATAGATGATGTTGTTCCTGTCTACATTTATCCATGCATTACAAATGGTGTTCAAAGAAAGGCAAAAAGCACATAATAACTCACCGGACCTCCTGTTTAAAAAAAAACAAACAAACAAACAAACAAAACTACTGCATTTATATTCACCTGATGCATAGCAGCACATCTCTCCATTGCATCTACAAAAATATGCAAATTTCAGGCAATAGAAAGTGATCAGGAGATGCTGGGATTGCCAACATTATGAACCTACTGAAAATTACATTAACATAGAAAGATAGGTGGTGAGGAATATTAATGGATTTATAAAAGAATAATGCCCACAATAGTTATTCCTTAGTTTACCTGCTCTGAAATGAGTGAGAGAAAACACAGGCACAATCCATTTAAAACTGATCCAAATATAAAAGACCTTTTATATAAAAGCTTCTGTATATCACAAAAGTTTATTGAAAACAAGTCTAATTACCACTGGAAAAATTTTATTCCCTAGAGGTTACTTTCATTAGTAGGAAAAGAAACAGAGGTGTGTGTTTATTGAACACAGGCACACTCCAAAAATCCTGCTCCTATTAAAAGAGCAAAAAAAATCAAATTAGGTTATGGTCCAGTGAGTGCAAAAACTTGAGTACTCTTAAACATCTGTTTGCCACTTGTCTTTTCCAAGACAAGTTTCAGAGCTTGTTGGGTTTGTTCTGAAAACTCCTCTGAAAACTGCATGAAAGACTCGATCTTGAGTTTATCTCAACTGGAGTTTTTCTTTTTTTACATCACTGTAACTCTTGTTGTTATAAAGGTGTTGGGTAGGAATAGAAAGAAACTTGCAGACCAAACCTACCCTGCACAATTTTCTAGCTTTGTTCCGTTTCTTCATATTTGTTATTTGTTGCATTACCCTGAGATGGGAGACTTCCTTCTCCTATGTGTAAATGTGGGGGAGAAACAGAGTATTCTAAAGGTTTTGCTGTCTGAGCACAAATAAAAATAACAAAAACCCCCCCCTGGAAAATACATCACCAATACTTAACAGTTTTCTATCCAAAGTGGAGATAAGAAGCTAAGTAATTTCGGTGGCTATTTAGATGCTTACTTCCCACTGGCATTTCAATATTGGTATAATTTTAATTTTGAAATTAGAAGGGAACTTAGATTACCTAAGGTCCAGAGCAGTCTCTTCTCTCAGTATTTTAGTCACCAGAAGTTTCATTAACTAGAATGATGAGTGCAGAAAGTACCTTTGATGGTAGAAATAATTAAGGAAGGAAATGGAAATATTTCAGCTCCCTCATAAACGTAAGCTTTCGAAAAACTAAGGCTAGGCTGCTAAAATACTTTTTTGAATACATAGATAACAGAAATATATAGAAAAATATTTAAAAGTGGTTATATTTATTTTTTATCCACTGGATTCACCCCATAAATAATATCTCCATATCATAGATCTTTAAGAAATGGCAATAAGTCTCAGGCTTAGTTGAGTCAGATTTACATCCTATGATCCTACCTACGTAGCATTGTTCCTCTCAGTACCAAGTACTAACCACTGCTTTAAGCCTAAAACACTGCTGCTGATGATATCACCATCAATCAGGAGTGATTCACTAATCCTGACTGCTCCACCCACACAACCCCGTCCATCAAACCCAGAAGGTTAGACATGCAGCAGATGAAAAGAAGTATTGTTCTTACTGCGTTAGACAGACACGTTATCTGCAGTCGCAATAGGCAGTATCACTGACACCTTCACAAGGTAACATTCCATGTTCTCACAAAAGCCTGAGAGTTTAATGCCGCTGGTAGTCATTGTTTCCAAGGAAAATAATTGACATCCAGCTACTACAAGCAGGTGTGACCCCAGCTTGTGAAACCACATGCTGCTTATTGTCTAGGAGGATGATGCATGTCAGTACTAAGCACTCAATTTTTGGTTCACAAAGGAAGGATCTAAGAGTGTATTCACATACTAGAAAATTACATGTTTAAAGCTTGGCTGGCAGCACTGCCCTTTTTGATATTAATTAATTGCAGTGGCTTTCTTTAATGAAGGCTTTGCACCTGCTTTTTGTTTTTTGGTTTTTTTTTTTTTTTTTTTTACTGCAGAGCAAGAAAATCAGCTTTTTTCTTTCACTTTCAAGAAGCAAAACCTAATCTGCAAGTTAATGTCAATCTAGGCCTCTATATTTGTACTTGTAAGGGAAAAAGGGAACAATATTTTACCTGTTTAAGTAGTTCATGCAGTTTAATGCCTGATTATGCCATGTTGAAAATCTTAAATTGTGTGTAAGTAGTGACATAGAGGTGGGCTGCTACCTTAGTATGGAATCAGCTGGGCTGTGTAGAAGGATAATTTCTTACCATGTAGATAAAAAACCAGATACTCTGTATTGCTGCCGCCCAAGGGCAACATTTTATTAAATGCAACAGACCCAATCGTGCAATTACTGTGACAAAAGAAAAAAAATAGAATTTAGGAAACATGCCTGCAACAGCAGAGGTCCTCAAGGTGCAGGTAACTATTCCACTTCAACACTTTATTTTCTTCCAGTTCATGTAGGTATAACCATACTATGCTGTACTCAAACTATCTGAGACAGTGGAAGAGATATTAGAATACATTTAAAATGCTGTTAAACTTGGAGGTCAATGCAGCTGATCTGATTTGCACTGCTGATAAAAATCCCAAAAAATTTAGAGGTTCAGTCTATGTGGAAGAATGTTCGTTGGTGCTGTATTTAAAAATTGCATGTATGTAAAAGATAATAACTTCAATTACACAGGCAGATTTTGTTCTGTTTATTTTAGTTTCTAACTTCATTTTTCAACTATTATGTTCATTTTCTATCCATATAGTTTTGGTAAATTCTCACCATAGCAAGAAATATTTTAGACACATATACAGTGACAGGTGAAAAGCTTCTGTATTGAACAATATACTGCTCTGAACCACAGTATATACTATTGGAAGGAAACAATAAGTGTTCATTAAGTTCTTAGTTATTTGTAATAATTTTTTAAAGATTAGAAAAAATATGCACACTACAAAACAGTTATCTACCACAAGATCAAAATTGGCCTGTTAATGAAAAATAATCAAGGCATTCTCCTACTCTTTGTTTCTGTGAGGATATCAGAAAAAAAAAAACAAATTAAAAAAAGAGATACACAATGTATAACAGCTTACAAGGGGTTCTGTTATATTGCCACATAGGCACTCCCCAGACTCTGTGTCACTTTCATAAAATGTGAGAAAAACCTCTGAATAGGACCTTTAACATGAAAGGACCATACCCTGTGAATTGGAGTGCAGCGGACAGAAACACACATATAGACCTATGTTCAAAGAAAATGTTATCTAGAAAATTCCTTGAGCCACAGGAAAGTCAGTCCAGTCCAATGATTCAGTCACGCTTTGTGCCAAATTACTGGAACTACTTTTCTGCTGTTCCCTTTGAAGTCTTTGTTCCACTGTCCAAACATCTAATGATTAAGGAGACCACAAAAACGGCTAATTACTCTGCAACTGATTGATGACTTCTTGACACTTAGGTCTGGGATACACACTAGTAATCTCTTCAACAATACTAATACATAAAGATACAATATTTCTTTAAAATTTCATTGTCATCTTTCTGGCATATAGCCATTTTTAAAAAATTATTATTTTGATTCCTTAAACATTAATCTTAGTTTCTAGGGCTATATTAATCTATCAGAAATAATTCTGTAATTAGAGAGGCTTTTAAAACTGTTTCATTATATCCTGCATCAAATTTTGATGCCACTAGATATACAACAGTGACATTTCCCAAGAAAGGAGGAAAAAAAATTCTTTCCTATTAAGTCAGTTTGCATTTAGAGACTATTTTTGGAGGAGAAGTTGCTTACATTTCCATGATGTGGAGAAAAGGAGAAGAGAGAGTTGAGTGGAGAAATGTCTACATCTTTTAGAGTCCCATCTGGGCTTCTTTATTACTGTAGATGATAAATCTGGAAGATCTGTAAATATTGTGAAGTATTTCTTTTTCCTTTTTTTAAATCTCTATGGGGTAACTAAAACTCTAACATACAGAAATTATGTGGATTTTGCCACAAGGAAAGAAGCATTAGACTTTGAGTACTCACAGCAAAAGAATTCAAAAGCCATGACACAGAGGAAGAGCAAACATCATGTTAATGATAATGGAATAGTAAGTTTATCATGTGTGTGAGTGGTGGAATTTTAGGACTGACAAACACCAAATTACCTCTGTGAGGCAAGTCTTTAAGCCAAATAAATTCCTTTTATGACTGTACTAATATTTCTGGAATCATATCAACAGTTAATGAGATCCTCTTTATGTAGGTGTCAAAAGAGGCATCTTTATCATGTAACAGACAGAAACATACAGTTCTACCCTTACTTTTGAAATTTGCTGTTCAATTTTTTATCTGTATTTTAATTCCTTTGCAAACTTTGGATACAGTTTCTCATATCTGCAATCTATATTTCCCAGAAACTATAGTACATTTCCTCCAGTTGAATCATATGGACCAGTGGAAGTTCAGGCTGAAATTCAGTAGAACATGCCAGGGTCAATCCAATAAATATAGTTTTCTAATTGCTAGCAAAAGGGCAGAGGCTTTTACTGCTGTAGCAGGGTGTCATGACTTGTTTGGCTTACCTGGAGCTGAGCCCTCTCTATCTTGCATTTGACAACAGCTGTGCTGTGGCAAGATACTACAGCCTCAAGTTTTTTTAGCTTTGGGCAGTTGTGTGTTGTAATATCTCATTAGTTACTGGATAGGAATAACAAGTACTTAGGCAGTGGGGAGGAAGCTACTTTTGAATGTAGAACAAAACAGCGAGGGAATGCAAAGATGCTGGAAGATACAAGGGACCCCAAACTGTAAGCCCAAAGCAGAATGGCCAGTTACTGATCAATAAAAAAGTATAGCCTTGCAAGCCAGTGACCATACATGGATCCTACCATGAGGGAGAAGAAATCCCTGTCATATTTCTTCCAACAAATGACTTGGGATATTTATAACTTGCTGTAGCTCAAATCCTACCCTTTCTTTAAGTTGCTGACTTTGAGATCGAGAGAGACAGTTAAAAAGTGAATTAACACTGGAGGAAAAGATTAGATGATAGATTTTTGTGAGTAGAAATCTTGAGTATATTATTAGCTACAAGAGTTAGTATCAGTGTAAGTACACTAATAATAAATAGTAGGCAATTTGATTAGACTGTTCAGATCTTATGAGACTAACAATAATGTCTTAGATGCGTTCCCTTCTCCCCCCCCCAAGATTAATAGCAACTTCTAAACTCTGATATGCAATACCTATCATAAATGAACAAATCTGGATCATATCAGATACAGTTGAAGACACAGATAATGCAGTGCACTACCAGATGTAATTTTGTATAGCAATAGCAGCAGCAAAAGTGACAATTTATTGTCTCTCTCTGTTTCGTTCTAGTCTTCCTCCTTCCTCAATTACTCCAGTGCTTGTCTTTTTAAGGTTAGTCCCCTATGTTCCTAGTTTTAGCTAGAACAAAATTTTGTCAGCTGTTCTCTGCATTATTCTAGGTAATGTCAGAAGACAGTGCTTGAAGATTCTGTGCTTTCTGAGTTAAAATTGCACACTCTATATTTTTTGCCTGTGCACCTATCTTTATAAATTTTGGCTTCAGAAAAAGCACAAAACCTCAAAAATCTATAGAGATGGCCAAACAGGTTTGTATTTATACTCCCCTTGAGACAAAGTAGAATTGAAAGAATCAGAGATATATGAACTCTGGCTGTACCTCCACCAGGGATCCATATCAAATTTGGAACTCCTTAAATTGCACTCCCAGTGGCCTTAACCATGACAGCAAGGAAAGCAGAGTTATCAAAGTGGCATGAGGGCAAAGACAGTTTTTAACAAAAAAGGATTTTATTTTAAGAAACAATACTGACAGCAAAAATATCCGCCAGTGCTTGCTGGTAGAGATGGTTATTGCTGCTGCCTGTTTTAGCTGCAAGTTGGCTGTTTCTCTCCCAGATGTCACACAGTGAAAATAGCATCACTTACTTTTATGCAGTATGCAGTGCAAATACAATAAGGCCATCAACACAGACACCTAAAAACTCTTTGTGCCTACAGTGCTCACAAAAGAACCAGGCGAGGCAAGTTTTTTTAAGAGCATACTATTTTTAATCTCAAGAATTCTTGGGAAGGGACTGCTCCCTGAAAATGCATCTTGTCAAGCTCTATACACACAATCATTTTGTCAGTCAGAGTTCTCCTATTTCAGTATCCATGCTTTAATTGTGGACAGGACACTGTTCCCAATGACAGTTTATTTTGCAATAGCCATGTTACCCCACCTCTATTATTGTATTATAGCGTCAAATAAGTACATCATGTCAAGGAAACCACTTTCAAATTGCAGACAAGTTGCCGTATTTTGAACAGCATCATGAACTCTGTGGGCTGCAGAGACTGCAGTTGTGGAAACAACAGAACACAAAGCTGCATTACAGACTGCTCTGCTCTTGCTTTTGGTTATGTGAGCACTGCTGACATGGAGCCTGGAGTCAAGGAAGCTGGGAATGCCAGCATTGAAGTTCAACCAGTGCTTTGATTCCAAGCCTGTTCCACATGGTGTATAAAAAAAACATACTGTAATAGCTCTTTCAAGTGAGTGTAAACAGCCAATAAATGATTGCTAAACAGATTCCAAATATACACCACAAAAATAAACGGAAGAGCTGGGATAAGAATTACTTCCATTTTTTCAGTTAAGAAAAATTATGTTGAAATAATGTTAAGATTTCTTAAAAGAAAAAAGAAGCATAGCTAGAATAAAGTTTGGTATGCCTATCTGAACTCTTACACAGTTAGAAATCATAAAAATAATGCAGTGTAACCTAGTGCTATGATGCTTCATCTTCTTGGTTAAGAATTACATGGTTTTGAAAGTTTCCAGACTGGAGAAATTTTCTTTTCAAATAGTAATTCACACAATCTTGTAGTTGACCTTTCTTTCCTAAATACATTCAGGTCTGTTAACAACCCTTGCCTTGTAACCTACACTACTACCTTGGTTGCAGTATAGAAATACTCTAGCCAAGTTTCCTCTAAATACTTCGGATACAATATGCAAGCTGGAATTACAGCAAAGATGTGAGCTCATGATAGTTTAACATTAATATTTTGAATTTTGAGTCAAGATTCTTTCACTCTTGTAGTCAGTATCAGTGCTGAGAGCAGCCATTGGATACAGCAGTAGTTCTTCCTCTTATGCGGGCACAAACAACGTTATTTTGCTCTCTTCTAACATGTCTCCTACGTTGCCAAAACTTACAGAAACGCTACAACTTTAAAACTATTAACCCACTGTGAAATTCAGTTAAAGTTATGAATTCAGTTTTAAAATCAGGAAATACAATTAACAGAATGACAAAAAAACAAACAAACAAAATCCCCCAAACAGAAGATAAAGAGCACATCTCAGACTTGGTTAGAGCTCCTCAGAGTCTGAGGAAGCTGACTAGTTAAAACCAGGAAAGAGAAGAATATGCTCTGATAACGGATCCTTCAGCTAAAAGCCCTTGATCTGTTGAGCTGAACGCACTAATTAGTAAGATGTCAGACAAAGAGCATTAGCAGGAGTAGGACATGTAGTTTAATCTATGCCCATGTGTTCTGTGATTTTCAAAAATGTGTCTTTCTGGTGTATGTGCAATGAAATATGCCTGTATTTGCATTGTAGAAGATGAGAAGAAGTGTTTGCTAAAAATCCAGACTTCTGAATGGTAACCATTCACATTAAAAGGGGTCTCAAAAGCACTGTGTTTGAAGTACTTAATTATTTAGATTTATAAACTTCAATAGCCACAAAGGGTTTTGAAGATGAATGTTACTTGGCAAGTCAAACTTACTATGTATGCTACAGAGCTGAGACAAAAATAGTAATTCCATTTCACAAAAGACTTCAGCACTCCTGAAATAGAGATTCACACTAAATCTGAACAAAACTTTTCCAAGATTCTGGAAATTAATGTCCATTCGGACTCCTTACCTTAGGAAAATTAAGCCAAACTAAAAAACACACACATCATGTAGACACATGTACCCCCTCCAATCTCTCACACCTGTCCCAATTTTGATTTCAATTTGATAATTTCACAGAATGGGGAAGCAGGGGGGAGGGGGAAGTCTCAGAAAATTTTCCATAAGAAGCCTGTAAATTGTCATTCTTAATATGTCATAAAAGGACATTTAGCTACATTTTTTGGCAAGTTTGGAATACTTTTGTGGAACTTTTCACCCTTGATGAAAGGTTCTATCAACACCTTCACAAGCAATTCTGACATGGACTTTTCATAAGAAATGACACGAGAATTTAGCATTACAAATTAAGAGAGATAACCAAATTTAACCATTTTAATTCAGAATTTTCTCTATAGTTTAGGACACTTTAAAGATAAGTTCATATCCTACAGTTTTGCCAATCCCTGTCAGTGGGGTCAGTTGACTATTCTGTGATAGCACAGACCTCAGATCATTCTTATGTTTACCTCAGTAGGTGAGCACTGAAGTAAATGATATATTTCTGGTAAACAAATGTGACCTAAAAAATAGAATTAAGATCACTTTCTCTCTTAAACATGACAGCAAGATTACAGTAAAAAAGGAAGGAAGAGGGAAGGTCATTGCTTGTTAAGGCAAATAAAGTTCCCTTGGAAAGCAAGTAGGAAAAAAAAAGCATGATTCTAAAGATGACATTTTTGTTGCTGTCTCAGAACAAAATGCTGTTTTAAAATGAAAACACAGGTCTATCTGCAAAGAAGCTTATTACATATAGCATTTTACAGGCTGGTGTGGTCCCTACAGGCTTGTAGCGAGATCCTTGGAGTGCCATCATATCACTTTGGAACCAGTAATGGAACCATCCCACTCTCTCTATGGAATTCTTATGAAAGTATTTTGCTTTTGCAGCTTCATATTGTAATGGCTTCATAATGGAATCCCTTTAGAGTGATATTGAAATCATCTTGCCATCATTAGTGTACATCATAAATGTTACCATAATAGGGTCTCCATTAAAGACTTGCATTAAAATCTTATTGAAATTGTTACTATGTTATTGTCCCACCAAACTGACTGAGGCTGTAGCTTGGAAAACAGCTGGTAATGTTGTCTAGTTACTTTTCAAATTGACCTTTAGTACTTTTAATACAACATTTTGTTTATATTTTTACTGTTTAAATTACCACTGAAACTTTATTTTTCTCTGGTTTACTATAAACACTTTGTATTTTTGCTAAAATATCAGTGGCTTTTTTTAAACAAAAGTATGTATTTTTTAAGTCTTCTGACTGGAAGATGTTTCTTTTAAGAAACATTGATAACAGTATTTAAGAAGCATAAAGGCAGTTTTAAGAGTACTGTCAGAAGAGCAAAGCTTTGTGTAATTCTTTCTTCTCATTCATGTGACTGAAAACGTGACAGTTCAAACACATTTCATCTGAAAAAGAAGAAAAAAGTGAAAACACTTCAACAAATATAATCTCCTGAATACCAAAATACTGAGCTATTTGGGTTTATAATATCATAGTTGCAATCCCACTCTTACTTTCAAGAGACAGTAAAATCTCTCTAAACTCTGGAAAATTTGAAGCACCCCCTGAAAAGAATGTAGCAGCTCTGTTAGGTTTGATGGTGTGATCAACTGAGTATTAAAGTGAGAAAGAAACAGCATCAGAGATTTACCTGGCTAAGACACACCTCTACAGAGAGAGAACTCCAGTTAGACTACCACCACAAATAGAGATTTACTAGAGGTTAAAAAGAAGCATTTATCCACATGCCTGACACAAAGTGTGGAGAGAGATTCGAGCAGTTTCAGGTCTGGGATCAAAGAGTTCTAGATGGGATTCACTATGTGTAGCCCATGTTCAAAATCTTTCAGAACAGTTGTGCTGCCTGCCTGGAAGGTGGGGTCAGGCCATTCCCCTGGCTGTGTCACAGGGCTTCATATGTCTGACAAACCTGGTACAGCTCCGTTATCAGATGTTAGCAAAGATACATCGTTTCAGCACTGAAGAGGCCTAACAGTATCCCATTGGCGTATTTTTTCAAGACGTGCATTCACAGTTAATATTAATCAGAAATGATGAATATCCCAGAGGATCCAGCATTAGACCTGCTTGTGAGGATTAGTTGTGGCAAATTACTCAAGGGATAAATAATGCATTAAAATTACTTTGGGTCAGAGTGGTAGTAGGGAGATCTTAGTTCTGTGTACTGATGTTTAAAAATACATAGAATAACCTTCTGACTACAGGAGGTAAAAGGAGAAAGAACCTAGAAAAAAAATCAGATGTTAGCAAAGAAGGCAATAAACACTACATTATTCAAAATTAAGGAATGCTTTGTTGTAGGTGGAAATTAATTAATGCTAAATTATGACAGAATTCCTAAGGGATTACATATTGCAACCCCATGAATACTGAGAGAATACATCATAATTAATGGTATATTTCCAGAGGAATGTAGCCCATTACAAAGCTTTGTAATATTTCTTTCATTACTTCACAGGCTTTACGAAGCATACACAGGCATTGCACACAAAAATGAGTGTGCCTATCTATATATATATGTGCATAAATACATACATTACGTATATGAAGGTGGGGTCATATTCTTATTTATATTTAGTTTTCACATTTTTATAAATGACAACTGTACCTCTAAAAAGAATATATCTCATCACACACACACTTCCTGGTCCTATCACACAGTCCAAAAGGGATCCTAGCCAAAGCAACTGTTACTAACACTTCTAGTTCTGTGCTAAGAAAGGGCCTGCTGGCAGTGTGAAATGACTGATCTTGAATATGACAGGGTGAGAGAGCTTCTGAAACTTTGTGTCACACAGCCAGTCCTGGAGATTTGGGAATATAGAGAAGAATTTTGCAGCTTGGAAAGAAATTCCTGGAATCTACATTTCAAGAACCTGGCATTTTGAAGGACAAAAAACATGATTCATATTTGGACTTATACAGCTTAAAGATATTTGCAAACCCCATCTGTCTAAAACATGGGTCTTTGTTCTGCTTTTGTAAATCTCTTGAGAGCTGTTCTTAAAAACAGAAAAAAAAAAAATTGAGAACCTATTTACCTTAATTACCAAAACCACATATGTAATCTGATATTTTCTTAGAGCTGCTTTCTGAAACTTCTTTTTATGGACAGAATTTTTCATTAGCCTTTAAAAAGCACTGAGAAAATTCTCAATTTTATTTCCCAATAACAGCCTCTGTTTAATTTTTATCTCCCTAGTCCCTACTGTGTCAAAGTAATTCATAGCCTGAACTTGAAGGAAGCCTCACTGAGCCAGCTCCCATTTCCTGTCTTCTTTTGGGGTTGTTTTTCTCGGGGATTTTTGTTTACTTGTCTGTTTGGTTGGTTAGTTCTTACTACTTCATGATAGCAAGTCTGGTCCGAGGCAAATTGAGTGACTTAAATAATGCTTATTACAGTTACATCAGGAGTGAAAAAAATTAGTTGCAAGAACTTATCAGATTTGTAACATTAATTTAATAATTTCGCTTTAGTCATAAACTAAATTAAAATAAAAACCATATGGTTTTGGTGTACTTATCAGGCAGAACATCAATTCTGGTTTTGGTCTCTACAATAACTTTTCATTTCTATTCTTCACAGAGCACTGGGTTCAATAGATACTTTTCAAGAAAGAGACCAAGTTGTTTGATACCTGGGTAAAAATACATGGAGTCAAAAAAGAATGCAGAAGTTGAGGCTCTCTTGAGGTACTTAATTCATAGGCTAATAAAGAGGTAAAAGAGATTAAAAAGCTTGCTTGTTACTTTTGTAGGCCAATTAACATTTAGAAAAATTTTATTCCCAAAGGCAGATCCAGCAATGATTAATTATCATATTTTGATTAAGTCAATGATATGATGTATTTTCTCATTATATATGCTAATATCTATTCAGGCTTCACAGCTAGCCCCAGGATAAGGTCAGAGACCAGTAATTTCAGCATGGATAATACTTGTAACCTGTATTCAATCCAACACATTCAGATCACCATCCTCAAGATTTCATTTAAGGTATCAGGTTTTTTTCAAGAAATGGTTCAGTTTTGTATTCTGATTTTTATTTTACTCATTAGAGTTTCCCTGTCAGCATACCTGGGTTCTTAATTGAGCAGATTATTTTTGTTGGATTTTCTTGAAATGAGGCACGTATCTGTAATTTCTGCAATGCCTGTGATCATTTGAATAGCCTCCTTCTTAGCTATCAGAGATGAAAAGTGCACTGTTACAAAAGATCCTTGCCCTTTTGAGTCTTCTTGCTTTAAAGCCCCAGGCTCATCACAACTGCCACCATCTCATCAACTATGAGATTATTTTCATTATTTTATTATTACGAACAAGCACTGGATTTTCTCAGAAAGACTTTAGTTCAGCTGAACACAGGGGAAACTGCTACCTCTAGCCACAGTTACTTTAGCCCTTAGGAAGTATTTTCTGCATGTTAAATATGCAATATAAGTGCCAAGGTCTTGATTTTTCCCCTGTTTACTGCAGAGCACTATATCACTCCTTAAAAAGCAATTGAAATAGAGTAGAGAATGGTGTCTAGTCAAATTTATGAACTCTCATCATGCAAATGAAAACACCTAATTAAGAGCCAATAGTTACAACTTCCATAATGACAGAGCCAGACTAAATGTGTTTCAAGTTCTGAGAAGCATTAGGAGGCAGAAGGGGACAGGCAGAGTTTTCTTATCTTGCATTTCCAAACAGCCCTTCATATTAGCGAAGAGAAAGTTTCTGACTTTCATCCAAGGTATAGGTCTTCTTCCAAATGTTTTCCCAGACCAGCCAACACACCCCTTTTATCACACTTACCTTTATTACTCACAGCTGTGACCAAATAAGGGCGAGTATGTTCCTCTTCTTTATTATTGAGTTACACTGTGATGTATCAGGGGCTAGGTGGTCTGTTAGTACAATTGGACCTCATCCAGTATTTTCTGGGTTTATTCCTTTAATCAGTTTTCTTGCCAGTTTTCATCAATAAGGGCCAATCTGTGGAAAAGGATTCTTTTCTTTAGGAAAGGTTTTCTTACTCTTTATCCAAAGAAAAAGGGGAAGTGTCAAAGTAATTTTATGCTTGCATAGTAAACATAAACTTGGCAGGTGTGCTGTACAATAGATTTGCTCATTCTGAGACCATCTGATTTATTGGGGTTGAAGTCAGACAGCAAGGTAGGTTTGACATATTTTGTCACAAAATGTCCAAGATTGTCTAGGCAAAGATGGTATTTTTGGCTCAAAAGCAATGTTGGCCTGCAGATCCTTGAGGTACAGCAGAATAGTCTGGTACTACTTCAATGTAAGTTTGTGTCTAAGCATGTGTCTGTCGTGTCCTAGCATCCTAAGCTTCATTAACAAAACTGTAGCAAATTGACAAAGGAAAATGATACTCGCCTTTATCAGATATTCATTAGATCATATTTTGAATGGGAGAGGTGAGGAGAGGTCTAAGACTTTTTTGTTGGTTTTTTTTTTAATTTATTAAGTAGAATTTTTAAAAGTTATTTGACTTCTCTTCCTGAGTTCTACAGCAATCCTGAAGTTAATAAACTGTGGACATCATAATACAATAAGAATGACTAAATGGATTTATCAAAGCTGCTTATACATTTTTGTAGCATTATAAAATTGTGTAATTTGGGAACTGGAACAATGTATTTTTATGCCTTTTAAAATTATATATTAGTCCTCAGAGGGAACTATTTTGGATATTGCATCTAAAAAATGCTATCAAAATTAATTCTAGAAGAGGCAGCTTAAAAATATTTAAAATGGTAAAGATTTGTGCCAGTGAGATAATATAATTATTTAGTGAACAGAACAAATGACAGTGACCATATCCAATATGAAATCCTTTCCAGATCTACCACTCCTCATTAATTCTGATGAACTGAATCATTTGAAGCTGTGATGTAGACCATTAAGTGATTTTATGGAGCTCCCCCAGGTCAGTGTCACAGTGAGTATTTTTTATTATCTCACACTTAAAAGCATGTGCCTGAAATCATACACATAAAAATAATTTTGACTACATATTAGAGCTCTGTGTTGCCATAGTTCATTCATAAAAACATTAATTTTATAGAACACCTCCCACCTACTCATTAACTGCTCCCAAAACTCAGAATCATAGAACACTTTTGCTTGGAAAGGACCTTTCAAGAACACCGAGTTCCAAATCCCTATCATGAGCAGGGACACTTTCCAACTAGACCAGATTGCTCAAAGCCCCATTCAGCCTGCTCTTGAACTCTTCCATGGATGGGACACTCACAGGTTCTCTGGGCAACCTGTCCCAGTGCCTCACCTACCTCACAGTAATGAATTTCTTCAGTATATCTTCTCTAAATGTACTGTCTTTTAGTTCAAATGTATTTTCCTTTGTCCTATCACTGCAAGCTTTGGCAAAAAGCCTCTCTGCATGTTTCTAACAATTCTCTGTTGTATATTGAAAGGCTCCAATATGTTCTCCTCAGAGATTTCTGTTCTCCAGGCTAAAAAATCTTGTCTTAGCCTTTCCTCAAAACAGAAGTGCTACAGACCTCTCAATATTTTTGTGGCTCTCCTCTCCAATAGCCACAACACATCCAGGTCTTCCAGAGCTGGATGTAGTACTGGGAGTGATGTCTCACAATAGAGGTGTAGAGTGATCATGATCACCCCCCTTGATTTGCTGGTCACACTCCATTTTGTGTAGCCTAGGATATGGCTCTCATTCTGGGTTGCCAGTGCACATTGCCAGGTCATAAAAAAATTTTTGCCCACCAGTATTTCCAAGTCTTTCTCCAGAGGGCTAGTCTCAATCCTTTCATCCCTCAATCTGTATTGATAGCGGTGGATGTCCTGACTCAAGTGCAGGATCTTGCAAGTGACTTTGTTAAAATTCATGGAGTTTTCATGACAAATATTACAGGTTTTATTTTTCACCATATCCACTATGGTTGTTTGCATGAAGGATCAGCAAATTTCATTCATGTGGCATTCTTAGTCTTTTAAGCTAAATTTTGGAAATTCTAGAAATAAATTCATGTGTTTTGCAAAGATGTCTCCATCACAACATAGAATACAGATCTTGTTTCCAAAGCCTACAGACTTCTGTTTATTTTCCCTATGACCAGAGTCCAAGCTAGCGGCGTACATAACGCCACATGAAGCAATAAAGTTTTATCTTCAAATAATTTATCCTTTATTCTAAGTGTTAATAAAGAAAATGTTTGTTTGTAATAGAAATCACATTGTTTTAAATCATAGTAATTTTGTAATTAGAGAAGAAAATGGAACTTTACCTCTCTAAAATGTATATCAATTTATCACTATATATTATCAGTATTGTTATTGATGTTTGCCAATAGCCATGGCTTTTCTAAGCCAGAAAACATGAAACAAATCAGAAAAACAAAACAAACAATAGGCATTTGATGAGCTGATACGCTTATGTAGGTAAAGTAGTCTATGCTGATCCCCATTTAGTCCCAGCCAGGTTTCTTAATGTACAGAGAGCAATGAAGTAGCTTTTGTGATGTTCATGAACAGTGAACATGACCTGTTATGGGAAAATATTATAGATGTATATTTGAAAACCCTGCTGGACTGAAGATGGAGGAGCTGGCTAAACATTGGCCTCCCAACATGTGTATGTGCAAATAAGGAGGTCCCAAGCCATAAAAGACTTTCAAAATTAAAACAAAAAAATGTTTTCGCACTGAAAATATTTCCATCTCTTCTCTGACATTAACAGCTTAGAGAGAGGAAAAAATATTTTGGCCATTCAGAACATTAGGCATGGAAAATTCAGGCCTCAGAAAGTAACAAATGTGCTCGCAAGGAAACCTTAGAAGAACTATTTAAGCTGTTCCATATTTCTCTTTCCCTCCTAATGATGTCGTTATATGTAAGGAAAAGAAATATTGATGATAAATGCAGAAGGGTTTTTCTATACCACATAAAGGCAGAAGAACATTAACTCTGGTAACAAATAGAATTAAACAAAACCCAGAGGTATGTCTAGTAGGGAAGATACACTTCTACTTAACATGGATAACAAAGTTAGTGAAGTTTCTTATTTTTTTCTCAACATCTCTTTTGATTTAGAATGCATTTTTATAAGGTATTTCAATGACTGACTTGTAAAGTTTATGTCCAAATAGGCTGCACTTGAACTGGATATTTTCAGCATAGAAAGACAAGGGAAATAAATAAATTTCTGTGTGTTTATGCTGAAACAGCAGATCTCTAACAAGATACATCTTAATTTTACCACTGTGCTTGCCAAGGCTTTCTCTGTCATTGGCTGCATCACTAATACATTGTTTACTTATAGCTCTATAGAGGAACAGTATTTCCATAGTAACAAATGAACAATACTAGAGATATTAATCATTTCTACATCATCTGTGTACAATTTGCTGTAAAGCAACATTTTGTAGTTTGATAATTGCTAGACTGAAGTGATTGTACATTATGAGTTTATTAGCATAAACACTTAAGGAGATGAAGAATGCCTGTTGAAAAGGAGAAAAGATTGAAGAAAAAGTGATATTGTACTGCAAATATTACCATAAGAAGCAGCAGGGAGAACTAACTTTAATATTAGTCGCTGTCCTGATAGTAGTCATCTCCTATGGATTAATCCATGGAAGATCTCCCCAAATGTTAGCAACGTGGGGATATGCATGTCATTCAGTTACCCAGTTTCTCACTGAAAATACCTTTTTTTGAGTTGGAAAAAAAGTCTTATTTCTGGCCACTTTGGAGACATCTCTATGGTATTAGGGCACTTGATGGCACAGGGTCATGAATCAGATAATATATGAAAAAGCGGAAGGAAGGAAGGAAGGAAGGAAGGAAGGAAGGAAGGAAGGAAGGAAGGAAGGAAGGAAGGAAGGAAGATTCACAAATTTGGCAAAGTGACAGTGGCCAGTATTAATAAAGGGTCTGTTAATATGCAGGTGCTGAAGATTTCTAAGGCAGGCCTCATTTAATTTATTATGATGGAAGACCATAGCTACTGTTTCTTGATAAAGACTCTCCCCTTATTCAAAACAGAATTTGGAAAAATGTATTTTATTTTTATCCAGATCACTGTTTATTATAAATAGGGCACCAGGCTAAAATACAAAAGAATATAATATTGCTCAAATGTAGCTGCTAAGCAATCAGAGCTCATTGTCTGAACCATGCTTGATGATTTCATATGAATAGAAAACAGGTGTGATATGTTTAACATTTAATAGTTTTGAAATAAATATTCTGCCTGATTTTTTAAAAATTCATTAAAACCTAGACCATGATTGATTCAATGATGAGAGTTTAATAACAAGAATAGTTTAAGCCCACAGAAACTCCTATAATTTTATTGAACCCTGCCAGTGACCAGAATAAATCTCATACAGCAGAACTAGAGCAGCTTTCTGGGTGCAAGATAACCCCACTAAACCTTGCTGCTCAACAAATTGCCTTTTTCTTTTATCATTATTATCTAATATTGTCTAACATAGCTTTTTTAACGTAAATAAATAAAATTAACTATGCTGTTTTAAAATTAATTTACATATTCTTTATTTACTACCTTCTGGCTCTTTTTCTAGGCTGCTTCTATTCTCTCTTCTCCTGCTCTCACTGTGGTTTAGATAAAAGGGCTGCCTTTTTAGTTGCATTCTCCTGTATTTCACGGAATTGCTAAACTTGGAATTGTCTTGGGCCTCCTTCATGCATGTCTTTAGTTTCCACTACCTGGACACCACTTTAAGGTTTGCTGTAATAGATATTAGGATCTTTTCAGTGTTCAAGCACTAAACAACCCCTTTCTGTTACTTAAAGGAAGTGTGCAACTTGCTGTCAGAATATGTTGTGGTACATACACTGAATCAAGGCTGCTGTATCAGAATATCATACATTCATTATCTTCCTTTCAGAAGGTTCATATCTCATTTCTGTTATGTGCTTTAGATGTCTTTTCTTCAGTTCTTAATGGTGCAATGTTGCCAATACCAAACCAGAAGCAAATTGTTTTGCACTATTGATAAGTTTCTTCTTTCACTTATTAGCATTTCAAAAAATCCCTGAGGTTTAAGCAATTCTCCAAGTTGTATTACATGTTTTCTGTACCTTCATACATGATGTCATCACAAGATATTATTGACTTTTATCCCTACATTAAATTGGTTCTTTTTTCTTTGTTTCTTTTTTCTTTCTTTCTTTCTTATTCAACACACTTATCTTTTAAGGATTCAAGCTTTCTAGTAATACATAATACAAAGATTTCTTTAGAAATTGATAGCATTTCACATAAAATGATACACTAAGGCATTGATTTTCTCTTCTCACTGCTGTACACTAAATGCAAGGACAACTATCTGTGATAGTAGGGTTTTTCAACCATTGTTACTAGCAGCTGGAGTTGTTCCTACATATTTGGAACCTAACCCTTTTTCCATGGAATTTGGAACTCCTCAGAGGAATCTCATCAATGGCTTTTTCTTCCATCTTTGTAAGTTATCTTTAAAAGTAATTATCTGCACTAAAGTGATTTTAAATTAAGTCTTCTAACATTTAAAATCAAATCCAAATACCATTAAAGGAAAAAATGTTACGCTTCTGGGATGTAATATAACACACATTTGCAAATGTGTAACTTTCCAAGAAAATAAAAACATAGAGCAAACAGTATTTATCATATTTTATAAAATATTTTACTTGTTCATATCAAGTAAAGTATCAATATTCATACTCCTTATTTATCCCTCTTTCACCTTCTTACTATACACCCACACCAATTTCCCACCAAATAAAGCCATGTGCTGTCATCCTAATTTGAACCTCTCCTCTCCTTATGTGAAGACTCGAGTCCTAAACTCTTATTCAGACATTTTATTCTTGTGTTGCAGTGTAGCACCTCCTACAGGCAGAGTGCTGAGACCAAGAAAGGTGAAGCTGTCTTTGTCCTCCTTAAAAGGTAAAGAGCCCAGGCATTCTTTCACAATTTGGAAATGTTCTGAACCAGGACACTTCATTGGACTCCCTGGACATCACCCCACCCCTGGAGCTACCTCGATTGGCTGAGTGCCAGAGCCCCGCCTGAGCCATCAATGATAAAAAGTTTCACACCCAAAGACCTCGTGGCATTTCGGGAGTGTTGTTAGCAGAGACCTGGACCTCCAGTCTCTGGCACGGCTTTTTCTCAGTAGAGAGTTTGTTATTTTGGAAGTTAATAAACTTTTTTGTTTCCAAGAGCACCTGAGGTGTCTTTCCCACTCTTTTTAAGCCATGGGTATTTGTAATACAAAAACCCAAACGGGGATGGGAGCTCCGAGGGCTCATAACACCTGGCTCAAGGAGAAATCCCATCATTCCTGTGCTAAATCAAAAAAGTTATCCTGAGGACTACATTCTAAGACCTTGTCCCACAAAGGCATTGATAACAAACATGTAATCTGGAAGACAGTTGATCCATACACTTGCAATGTATGTATATTCAGAACAGCGTGATCATGAAAGCTATGAACAAATTCTGAATTGCTACAATGTTAACCCAATTTACCAAAATTAGGAGGTTTCCATGAAAAGAGGTAGGGTAGATTTCATAAAACACCTGTTTTAAAGAATAGACTGGAAGAAAGCTTTCAAATTCACAGACATACTCTGATATGAGGCATTCATATAAACTAGTTGCAGCTCAGAAAGGTACACCACTTCAAAATATTTCTGGTTGTTTTATGATGTAGAATTGAAAAGCTTTCCAAACCATCCATAGCTGTGCTTATTATATTTTTCTGAGGAGTTGCAGTCTATCTCAGCAAAAATGTCTTTCTCTTTCATTTCAGAAAAACAATATTTTAATGAATATGAACAGATATCAAACAGCTGTAGACAGACCTGAACTCTGTATTTCTTATTCATTTCCATAGTTTTCAAAAAAAATTGTTTATTTTGTTTTACTGGTTGGTAGGCTGATAGACCTCCACTGTAGAGGCTCAAAATCAGCGGAAACATTTTGAAGGACTTTGGAAAAGTAGACTCATTACCACTAAAGTTAATTAGTAAGAAAGGCTTGAACAACCTTGGTAAAACTGCTTATGGAGTTGAATCACTAAGTAATTATTTAATGTTTGTTGGCAGAAATGCATGTTATTATAAACCTAGAAGAGTTTCATTCTGTATACATACATCGCCCTAAATGTTGTGCCATATGGTTCTGGCTGATGCCAAGACAAATTAGAAAAACCAGTATTTCCAGTCCATTTCTTTTCCCCCAGTTATGTATTTTCTACCTGCATCTCCTTGTTTCCGTTGTTGTCCCTGGAAAAATAATACTTGGAGGTTTATCAGAAGGTTTAACTGATATGTTTTCAATTTGCCATTCATCAAAATCATGTAGTCCCTTTTTTCTACAGTATTATAAATATTCATACTGTTTGTTATAAACATTCACATAAGAGTAAGTGCTATTGCTGACTCAGTCCATCTAGCATTTTACTTGTGCCTCTCTGTTAAAACACAGAGAAGTTCCATAATCACTTGCTGCTTCATTAGTGCATAGAATAATTCTAAATTCCCATCTATTCATCTCTTACAAGTCCCGTTGAGTACTTCCTGATGTGCTTTATACCCCCCTGGATCCAAATATTTTTGTTCTTATTATTAGTCTTTAGAGAAATTGCTGCTGGGTTTTGTTGTTGTTGTTGTCTCTGTTTTATAGTGACACTGAATTCAAAATGAAAATAGATTTCATTATTTATTCATAGGAACTTGATTCACCCTCATTGTGACATTATTTTTGATGTTGACAGTTATTGGCAAATAATGTGGAAAGCTAGAGGGCATTTATTTGACCATAAAATGCCATAAACAATAAACCGATATTGTCTTGCTTTCATTTCAGGCTTTCTCATCTTCAAAACAAAGAAATTAAAATTAAAAAAAAAAAAGAATTTGTGAGCTTTATACCATTCACATGAACTTAATTTCTTGCTATGTCAGCTGCAGTGTGCAAATATTAAAACTTACCATGAGAGTTTTGATAATTCCTTTCAAGAAAAAAAAATAGTAAAAAGAAGCTTGATATCAAGACTTACCTTTAATAAAACAAAAACAAACAAAAATCCCAAAATCATCAACAACTTGATAGATGAGAAATGCCTCCTTTCTTTTTTACCTTCTTTTTCTGTGTAATTTTAAAAATTTTATTTTAATGTTGCATGGACAGAAACCTTGGATAGTGAATGCAGAGAATAAAATTACAGAATAAAAAGCAAAGATTCCTAAGTCAGGAAAAAATAACGGCATATTAAAATTTACTGTTAATCAAAAGGCAGTTCTGGTTTCTCCCAGAATCCATTATAATTAAAATGGTGTTTGAAATCACAATTTTAAGATTTTAATTGGTATAGAAACAATACATATAAGCTGCAGAACATAACTCTTGAACTTTAGTCAAGGAATAAGCTATTCAACAATACAGCCACATAGTAATATGGTCAAATTGAAGAGTTGTATCAATCATTGGTGGTTTTGAGGATAAATGAAGGTACAGGAAATTTTAAACTGTGTCTCAAAGCTGCTGCAGAGATTCAAACTATCCAATTTATATCTGTCACAGGCAAAAACTGCTCATGTAATTTAAACCAAAGCAGTTTTTTGAATTATTAATGGCACGTACTTAACAAGCAATCAGTACACTGCACATTCAGGATCAATGTAATTCAGCAGATAAACCACAATGCTAGACATGCAAACCATTAATAAACACTCATGAATTTCTAAAGCCCATCTTCAGCTAGTCCCAGGTGGTACTGGTCGCACACCCACGCACCCATGCACACCCACACAGCCTCTGAAGGGCAGCCTGTGCCCCCAGCAGCCCTCCAGCATCCTTTGTCCCCAGGCAGTGCATGTTCCCTGCCTTGCACAACCCACCAGGGGCACACTCAGAACCACAGCGTCATGCCCCGCACTGCCCCTGGGACAGTCAGGCGCATATCCCATCCCAGCAACCACCCTGGTGCCACAGGATGATGGATGGTGGTGCCAAACCACATCTGGGCTGCAGCTTCTCCTGCTGCTAGGATTGCCCATTAACGTGTGCATGGCTTTCTTTATTTGATCAACATACACTCTTCACATTTATTTTTGTATCTCAAAAGTGTGATTTTTATCTGACTTAGGACATAAAGTCATCCATGCGATGTCTTTCATATCTTGGTGGGTTTATATTCAGAAAATGGTATTCTTTTGTGTTGCAATGCAAACTAAATGCCACAATAAGAGCCACCACCAATGATCATCCATATTGTGAAATTAAATTGGTAATAAATCACAAACCAGAAGTCTTTCGTGTTTGGTTTTACCAGATAAATACTCTAGTAAAGCTGTTAGGAAATGCCATAACTCCCAAATTCTCCACTTGGATGATATGCTCAGGCACACTTGATGTCCAAATACCTCCTAGAGGAAAAATTCCTAATACTGATATCATTCTAGGTGGAGGGATGTTTGTGCTAGCTCTGTGTGGGAGTCTCGTTAGTGGAGGACACATCAAAATATTTCATGCTGCAGTCTGACCCTGTCTTGTCACACTGTGACTCTGGCTTCAGATGAAGTTGCATAATTCATGAACGGTTTCCAAAGTGAATGGTGGATTTAACATGCCTGGTAGCCTTCATCTCACTGAAAGGTAAATTTACAAACAGAGACATACTCAGAGACTGGCTCCACCTACAGCTGCTCAAACAGATTTCAGCAGAACATTGTACAACTCCAAAAATTCAGTTTTGTTGAAATCAAGTTGTTCCACACCAACATTACAATTTTGAAGAAATTTTCCACAGGAAAGTGTCAAAATTAATAATTTCATCCTTCCTGTTTCAGTCTGATAATGCCAAAACATTTCATTTCAAATGTGTCATCCTATTTCATTTAATTTGACATTTAGATTAAATGTTAATATTAATTTTAAGACACTGTGTTTATACACTAATGTATGTCTACACACATTACATAATCTGATTTTATCTGCATTGTTGATATTACAGGGTTTTTGTATTATCAAAACAAAGAGTTGGGATGTTGTCTACCAGAATTTATATGCTGGGGATGAAAAGACTTAAAGAAAAGAGAAGGAAAAAACATTATTAGTTCTTTCTTGGAACAGTACAATTTCCTCAAAATTTTAAATTGTGAAACCATTCCAGGGGAGCCAGAGAAGTCCATTTTTTAATGCAGTGAATGCTGGCAAAATCATGGCAGCAATGTAAACAGCAAGGCAGTCGTATCTGCAAAACGTAGCACAAAGATTCAACACTTTGAGTCAGTATGCCTCACTTTAAAATAATCTGCCTACCTACCAGTCACTTTTAAATCATGAGGAAATCTCAATGTATCATCAAATCTCAGAGATGTGTAGATCCAGAGAAGGGATGAATTCTTGGACACCTTGTTTGTTTACTTTCTCACTAGCTTAGCTAATTGGGTTCAGATGTTAATATACATTAAATCATCCTTTTTCTTTTAAATGCCTATGAAGAGTGCTCAAGAGACAGGATTAGAGTATGAAAGCCTTTATGCACAAAACGTCTGTGGTCATGACCACAGCCGTTCAAGCTCACACATATCAGCCATCCAGGGAGCCTCACAGCTGCCTGACAGGGATCAGGCAAGAGGAAATATTAGGTAATAAAATCTCAGAGGCTTACTCAGTCCTTGGCTACCCTCCATCTGCCAACAAGAATGAAAAATGAGTACAGGTTCTTCTGTGAAATACATCTGCCCACTGGTCTCATGAAAAAAATACCAGTGAATAGTCATTACAACATTTGGAGGATTTTACCCACTACCCATTCTGAGCCCATTTGTTCCCTGATACATGTCATGGCAATCAAGATCATATTTAGGATTTTTTTAAGGTAAATATTTTATTGTTAATTAATCAGCTGTCTGTTGGATTGTTTAGGGTAGTTGCTGGAGTGCTCTGGTGTCTCATACACAAGATGTGAGACATTTAAGCTTGAACCAAGAAAGTGCAGGGGAGAGTTCATACCACCCTGGGTCTTTTGCAAATGTCACTGTTGTGACAAAATAGGAGTGAATTGCACACAGATGTAAGATGCCACCAAACCCCATTTCCTCCTCACAAGTAAAACTCTAGCAAGTATTTTCAGAGGCTGTAACAAAACACCTCCCCTTTGTTTCTGTCACTCCTAAACTACTGACTCATTATTCAGGTACTGTGACAACATTCAGCTACTCACTTTTCTTGGGGATGCAAAAAAACCACATTAATTATAAAGTTTGGTCAGTCACCTTTGCTTATGTAATAGCTAAAATGCTTCTCCAAATAGCCACAAGGCCAACTCATGGAGCAGGTTAGCCTCGGCCGCAAATCATGTTTAATTTTTTCCTCTACCACTCCTAATATTGTTATGGAAGCTATTAAATTAACAGATTCCTGTGACAGTGTTTCATTTCTCATTATAACGAAAAGGCAAGCAGCTAACACTGCAGAATTTTCATGAGCTAGTGCCTTGTAATAAATCCATTAGAAAGCCACTGGTATCTAATTGTCTAATCACAATGAAGGCCTAGGAGTGACATGGCTGTAATGGGATTAAAGTAGATTGTAGTGCAATGCCTACATTCTCTGATCCAGTCTGGAGATATCAACAACCTTGCAGGTCATTTCAGTTAATTTAGCCAGACTCGGAAGAAAGGAAGGAAAAACTGCTTTGATTAAATAGCCAAAAGAACAGACACTGTTTTGTTTACACCTGAAAGAGATAAAGTGGATGTTATGGCTGGAAAAAAATACAGCATTAATTTGAAAGTAATCTAAGGTATCAGTGAAGAGCTGTTCCCAGGATTGAAATTGGTTGTATATGAGGAAGGGTTGAGGGTGGTGTGATGAAGCAGGCAGAGTTCTGAGTGTGCTGGAGGTCTCTTCTCCCCATAGTAATTTAGCCTCAAAGTTTGCAACTCCAAGGCCAGAAGCAGCCTTCTGCCTGATGAAAGCCTTTCTCTAAAGCTATGCAAATAGAACATAAGGAAATGGACTTGTAAACATTGATTCAATGACTCTTTGAGCTGTTAGGCTTCCCTGTTGTGGATGATGTAGAAAAACATGTCTTTGTTTTGCTGAAAAGATTTCAGGCACCTTGGAACATTGCTTTGAAATTTTTACTGACAAATATGGAAAGATGCTCTAAACTAGACTTCGTATTAAGAAAAAAAAAATTCTAGAGAATTGCTGAATATTTTCAGGAGATCAATTTATCCCTTTTCTTCAGAAATCTCTTTTGGAATTTCACTTTACCTTCTGATGTGAGGCAAGTACACCATGGTAACCCAGACAGGGAGAGTACATGTGAGCAAGGGATAAGAGTTGGGCAGAAAAATCACAACAAATGTGTATACATTTAATTATAGTAGCTGCAGATTCTTGGTTCAGCTTCTTAGTGTGGACATATCCAAAGTAATCTGTCAATGAGGAATTGTTATTCTAGGAACTGGGAACAGGACCAGTCTTAAAATAAAGTACTCTGGCATCATGTGATAATCACTCAAAATATTTCAATTTATCTAAGTGACACTACATTGTTTAAAACAATTACTGAAATAATTACTCTTTCAGAAGAGGAACACACTACAAATCTGACATGAAATCTGAGCAACTTTATTTAGACTTTGCTACTTATTCCTTTGACACCATAAAGGCTTCTGTGCCTTGAGTACTGCTCATTTGAGAACCTTCTAAATATTTGTAAAAATATTTTGCAGAATAAGTAAAAATAAATTAACACTGGCCTTCACCTACTGTCATAGTCAAACCTCAGCCAGAAACTTCTCTGGCTCCATTGGAGGGAAGAACCTTGAGGGTTGAGATAAGAACAATTGAGGAATTGAAACCAAGCAAAATGAAATGAAACTAAACCCACGAATGATTATAATAATTATGATTATAATAGTGACAAAAAATATTAGCCGTTGTAATGAGAAGGAGAGAGTGTGGGCTACAAACAGCTGTACTAATAGCAAAAGAGTAGAAGCAGTCTTACCCTTAACAAGCCACAGCTCTGTCCAATAAGAATGAGTGCTATAAAAGGGGGGGTTACCTGTGCTAGGGTTAGTTGGAGTTTGCTGGTTATGCTGTAAGGAAGAAGGGACCAGAGGCTGGCTGAGAGACCAAGAAGGTAAGCTGTTGTACGGGGACAGACAGGGTTAGGCAGCTATGTGAGGGATGGACAGGAGTTAGCTGGTTGTGCAGAAGGAAGAAGAAATCAGAAGGCTGTGTGGGGCAAGTTTAGTTTCTCTTTAAACTGTGTTGCATCTGTCTGGACTATGATATGTAGTTACATAGTTGTGGGCAACTTGGACATGAGAGGAACAAGAAACATAAGTGGTACACATTGCTCACCACCTGCTGATTGATGCCCAGTCCATCCTCTGGCAGTGATTGGCCCCATCATGGGTAACCGCTCCAGTTTGTATACTGAGTGTGGTATGTTATGGAACATCCCTTTGGCCGGTTTGGGTCACTGGTCCTGGATGTGCTCCATCCTGGTTTCTTGTGCACCTGCCTGCTGGTAGAACATGGGTAACATGAAAGTCCTTGGCTTAGAGTCAGCACTGGTGAGCATTGACTAAAACATCATTGTGTTATCAGCATTGTTCACATACTGAATTCAAGCCACAACACTATACCAGGTGCTAAGTTGAATTTTGTTTTTTATGCTGGCTGAAACCAGGGCACAGACATAGGTCTGTGTTCAGACCTTTGAGACAAATGTCACTGTTGTCTACAGTGCATGCTGTATGAACACACAAATAGAATGTTTCACTGAGTTTAGTTTTCTTTTTCATACTGTGCTAATTGTGTCAATTCAGAAAATCACAAGATAGTTCAACTAGATAATTTCAATTTGAGGGAATGTGTTTCAGAACTTAAAAAAATTTTTAAAAGAAAACAATCAATACTTTCTAAATTTTTGCCAGGAAACTTTTCTTTAGATAATATCTACAATTGCAAGCTAAAGGTTCAGTGCAAGACATGTGATTCTCCACTAAGGGGTTCCTTTAAAATGTTAAACACTGTATATATTTATCAACAGTGTTAGACTGTAATGAAAAGAATAGAGATTGTATATTTTCAAAACAAGAGAATTAAGGCCTACGAAGTGGGACAGACAGTACAGGCATGCTTGAATATTGGCTTTGATGGACTCTGTGCTGAGTATGTCACTCCTGAAGTTACTGGACCTCATGAGAGTGTCTTCAGCATTAACTCCCTCTTCTAAGGGCTGTTGACCTATTGGATCTCTCCTGATTCCATATTAGAGTGACTCTAAGGGTTTACTCCTCATGCAGGCAAGGGACAAATCAAAATTGCACCTAAATTGATAAACCTCGGCCAAGTTGCACCTGTTGAAAATCTGCTTCGGCAGTTTTAAATTACAGTGTTTACTTCAGCAACAAATAGCCCAAAACAGGCACTCTGGTAAGGAACATGAAAGGTTTAACCGTATTTTTATGTGTTCATCTCCAGCCTTCAAAAGATTGAAACTGAAAATCTGCGTGCAAGACTCAGTGCACTTCTTCCAAGTAATTGGGTGTACTAGATCTGAAGAGTCCAGGTGTCACATAGTGCAATTTGTCTGTGGGTGATATTATTGACTTAGCTTATGCTCTACAAAAAAACTGAAGTGCTGTCTAATGCATTTAGTATGACATTTATCTTCTTAAATTACCTCATTATTTCTTTTGTGTTTAAATATACAGAAGCAGCATCCTTAGTGTGCTTGGCCCGTAATAAAGGTGATTTTCCTCTCTATGGAAGGAGGAGACTGTTTTCCACAATTTAAACAATTTTAGTTATTAATCACTAATTAAAGAGAAATTATTTTACTTTATAGCATATATTAAAATCCTAAATAACAGTGATAAAGTCATCTCCATAACATTTTTACTTTTCAGAATAAAACACATTTGAAACACCTTTAAACTTAATCTGGTAGTCTGGCAGTGCCAAATAGTTATTGTTAGAGATACAGCTCTGTACACTGTCCAAGATGTATCTCAAAATTTATCTGAATGGACATCAAATTATATTATGAGTATGTATCCAGAAGTTAACAATAATCTTACAGCTCACTAGCAAAGACCTCCTCACCCAAGCAGAGAGTAGTGCCATCCAATGTAGGAAAGGGTAAAACAGGGCAGCTGGACTTGACTTTTCTCCCATTGACAGGAGAACATAGAAAAAGCATTAACAATTTTTTTGTCTTTAAGTCATTTGGGTCAAATAATAATAATACCTTAAAAAATGCTCTTGGCAGGCACATAATTGGACTGATTTCAACCTTCAAAAAGCATTTTGAAGATGCTACTTCAGAAAGCTGGGGTCTGCAGGGGAAGATATATGAATTTTACTCAAAAGTGTGGGAAGGAAGGCAAAGAAAGAGGAGAGGATCTACCCATTGCTTAGATCCAGGCTTTTCTAAGTAACTTGACTCTTCAACTTTAGAACTGAAAGGTGAACTCGCTGAATAATTCATCTGTCTCTGTTAGACTTTTAGCACAATGAAGTAATTACTTAGAAAGTACAGTATGATGAAAATAGATATCTTGTTGCAATTATGTTTGTCTATAAAAGATGTGCAGTTACTTCTGAATATAGGAGGAACCTTACAAAAGTGTCTCCCTACAATGAAATTTAAAGCAGTTTCTGCCTGAAACATGAGGTTCTTCCTCTCAAACACAGCATAGCAACTTCTGATTGTCTGTACAACACCTGTGAACAACTGCTTTAACAGTTTCTATGCCTTTTGTTCTTACACACAGCTTTGAAAACTGCACTGGGCAAAGTCACTCCATCTAGGCTCAAATTACAGCATGGGTTCACAAATTCTCTTTGTTTTGGCTGGTGGCACATGCCTGCTGTTTGCACCTGCATCTAACATCAACAGTGACTGTGACAACATTCACCAAAGTGGTTTAACCTTCACAAAAGTAATTCTTTCCTCCTATACACTTTTTAAAAAATCTGACTGAAGTAACATGCTTTGCAGCGTGCTGGGGAGGTCACTAGCTTCAGTCACAATTATCCTGGAGAGGAGGTAAAAATTAAGAGATTCTGATGCCTTGCTGAGAGTGCTTATTGTTAGCATTGTCATTAGTGCAGGGAGTTGTGGGGGCAGTTATATCCTTCTGAGTAAAGTCATATAACTGACAAAGGGCCCTCAGCCTTCATGAACTGTTTTTACTATATCACTGTGCTGTTCATTCAGCACTTCACAGCTGGCCTCTGCCTCATATCAGTTGGGAACTAACCAAAGAAGGCAAGAAGAAATCCCCATACTGTATCCCAGAGCTTTAAAGGTTAAGCACCACTGTGTTGCAAACAACAAGGAGCTAGTGTGAAGGTGTGCTGGAAGTGTGCTCTCCAACTGATGAACTACTGTACTTTTCCGCTAGCTGGGTTTTTAAAAGGTTATTCAGGTAGAATCTCAGGTAGAAATACAACTAAGTGTGAAAGTGAAGAAGTTACAGAAAGCAACTGTGAGAATAGATGCTGCAAAGAGCAGATTAAATGTATCTTATTTTGTCAGAATAATATCCCTCCTGGCCTTTGGGAGGTTCTTCCATGCTGAGTCTGTATTTGAGCTTTTAGTGATGATGACTCTTAAATATGGCAAGAGATAGATTAAAAGATAATTCTCCTAATATTTTTAAAGAGGGCAAAACAATTTTGTTTCCCTTGAGCACCATGGGGAAAAAAGAGGTTGCACAAGCATTTCCCCCACTGGAATTGCTTCCTGTTTGTTTTTGGAGTTGTTTTTTTTAGGTTGTGGCTTTTTTTCCCCTTTTTTTTGAGGGGGTGGCTGGGCAAAAGGACAGGGGGAGTTACTTAATGTACTCGGATGTATTTAGAGCAAGATGAGCAAAACAAGGTGCACTATGACCACCTAAAGAACCATTCTAAGATCACTGACAGTGGGACTTCTGAGTCTTGCTTAATGAGGCATTTATGTTGCACAAGTGAAGAAACTTCTCTGATGAAGTTTGCAGTCCAAAAGCTGGCAGTTAGTCACTGTGCAGTGTCCGAAGCTATCCTAGACACCTTATACCTCAATGCTTGCTGTAAGCACAGATTTCTTAGAAGTAAAATTCCTCTGAAAGGCAGTGTCAAAAGACTTTTTATTAAATAACAGATTTTCTAGATTATGATTTCTACAACTATGAAACAAACTCTTCATATCTGGAAGATAACACTGGTTTATTAGCTCTAGAACCTTAGCAGGACTGGTGAACTTCCCTACTAAACATAAATAGCATTATTTTAAAAGGAGTTTGGAATTACTGCAGTCATTACCAAGTAAGCTACAATTAAAAGTCTCCAAGACAAGCTTGTCAATGATTTTTGTTTTGAAATGAGAAGAAAATTGTAAATATACTCTTAAAAGCTTCATCTTTCAGCAATTTTCTCCATCAGAGGACTCAGAAGCAAAACAACTCCTCCCACTCACTCCCACACAGCCCCTTGCTTTACAAAAAAGAAAAAAAATCTTATGAAAAACTACTCTTTTCATAGCTCATGAAAGATGGAAATGGTCAAAGAAACTTAATAGCTGAGAAAATAGTTGGAACATTTTTGCATCTAGGGTAGGGGGAAGAAATCCCATACATTGATGTTACCAATGCCAGAAGACTTTCACAGTGATGCTTTTGAGCCTTGACATCTCCATCCTAGCCTCATTTTAACAGAATGAGTTAATATGCTGAAACAGTACAGCTCATCATGCTGGGAATAGGATAGGAATGAATTTCTACATCTTAAATGTGTTTTCAGATAAAATCCAGTAGGCCAGATTTGCCTAAACGTAATTTTTTTCTAGGTTATGCCTTCAGATGTTTGTAGGAATGTAAAATCAGTAGAGAAGATTCAATGAGAAGTTATTTATAGTAAAAGTAAGAAAAAAAAACCCAAACAACAAAAAATCCCAAAAAAACCCAATCAAACAGGGAAACCGCAAAACTGAACTACCTGAGTTTTTAAAGTATTCTTTGGAAAAGAATACATTGATCTGAATAACAGATTAGGAATTAAGGGCTGTGGGAAACAGGAAAATTGTTATGTGAAAATATTTTAGAAATGGCCCTGTCAGTGAAATTAGGAATATTACTGAAATGAGAGTATTGAATCTGAAGCTGCAGTGATTGGGACAATAATACTTCTGTTTTTCTATCTCAGAAATTATGAACAAAAGGTGCTGAAAAAAATTTAGTTCTGAGGAATGTTTATTCTGGCTTTGGAAGAAAATTAATATGGGGACTACATATTCTCAAAAAGGGCAAGTAGTGAGGCTGAACGAAAGTTTTCTCCAACTTGTTATATCTTCATTACTTTCTGTTTCACTTCCATATTTATATTTCAAATGACCTGAATATGCATTTTTAAAATCAATCTCTGGATTTAGATTGGATATAAATTTATAAATATGGACATGGTTTTCTGGGAAATTGTTCTACAATTATGATTATGTTAAAGATTCATTGGTTCTCTCTCACCTTGGAAATATTTTTGCATCAGTTATAAACAAATAAGGATCTACCCGAAGATACTCTAAATGTTGTACTGTGTCTTAATTCTTACTGGAGGAACAATTTGATTAATTTTTTTGTTGCCCATTCTTGGTTAGTAGCAATCAACAACTACTGATGGAAAAGCAGGCTGAGCCTTTTTTCCCTGATAAAGCTGTTCCAGTTCCCTCTGGGAAACAAAGAGTAAAACAAGGTGATCAGAGAAGTGCCAAATGTTAGAGTAATTTTGTTTCATTTTGGAAATACTGCAAGCAAATGATAGCACCTCTTTTCTCCTCTTCTTTCTTCCTGTCTTTTAAGACCTTCTCCTGTTTGTGTGGCAGGGAGGGTGAAGATGAAACACCTGCAGTATTTGCTCCAATGGTCTGGTGGAAGAACTAAGGAAGCTTTGAGGAAGCAGATTGGAAGATGATTGGAGTGGGTTGGTGGAGTTTGATGTGCTTGCTGGGATACAGAACTGGAATATGTGATGCCTGGGCAAGAACTGCAATTATTTTCAGCTGTTAACCCAACTGAGTCTTGTTCTTTATAAAGCAAAGATTGATCCTATGTAAGACTATCATTTCCAAGGATGATGAAATACTGGACCCTAGACTGTCTCCTGTTGAGGTAGTTCTTATACCACTACATCTTGAGAGTCATACTCTAGGCATTTCTAAAAATATTAACACTTTCATGTTTCTCTTAAGTTTTTTCTGGTTTCATGCTTATTCGTGCCATATAGTTGTCTCTAAGAGCCTTGCTTGTTGCATTTTTCACTGCTAATCCTTAGTTTAGTTAATATTTTGAAATTGCTCAAACACTGTAGAAATTCCCACTGTTTTTCTGACCACTTTAAGTTCAGCATGTATTTACTTCAGGACAAAAAGATTCTTGTATTAGACCTCAGGAGATTATCATATGAGGAACTCAGTAATATAATGTTTGACTGCACACTACATTTGAGAAATATTGTAATGATGTCTTTTAACTTTTGTACTTACTAAATGAGGAAAACTTAGCAAATGAAGAGTGTCTCAGAGGTCATGATTCTGACAGCTGAATATGAGCTGTTTCCTGGATTCCTCTCTACAATAATACATTTTAAACTGTGAATTATAAGTGAAGAGATATCAAGTATCACCATGGTCCAGAGAAATCTTATACGGACTCTGCTAGTGATGTTGTTGTTTTTCATTAGTACCACAGCTTTATTAAATTTGAAAATTTTCTGCTCTGATAATGTCTCATCAGAGGCAATCATAGAGATTATTTTTTCTCTATCCACAAAAGGCGATTTTTGTAGATTTATCACTTGGGCTAAACATACAATTGCACTGGTCAGAAATAGATGTTAAAGGATGAAGTTTTTTACTAGAAAGCATTGAGATCTCCTAATTTAAGTGTACTTTTAAAAGATTAGAAAAGTAAGGACTTGAGCAGGATCACAAAGTGAAAAAAGCTTTTGCAGCCTTTCTTTTAACAAGGCGTTTATGCTCTAATCTACAGAGGAAAATTGCCAATGCATAAATATAAACCCTGGACAATGTGGTGAATGCATTCTTTACAGTCACTTAAAGAATCACAAGCAAAAGTGTCAGCAAAAGCATGTTTAATGTAAAAGTGAAGGCACAACAAAATTTGTTCTCCAGGTTCACTCTACTACCTGTTAGACGGTAAAGTACTTAGAGGAAAAACCAAACAGTCCAAAAATCAAAAAAATAAAAAATAAATAAACCCAAAGCTATCTAATTGGGAGCTGGGGTAGGGTTGAGAAATTCCCCTGGAGTTCCGTGAAGTACTCACTTTGGACGCCTTCAAATCTTCTTAATTGGTAAAGGATTAAGTCTAGACAAGTGGGGCTATCAGCCCAGGATCCATCATCAACGTTGAGTGACCATCCAAGTGTAGCAAACTTGAGACCTCACTAGCTCTCAGAGGCTTCCTACTCAGAGGGAGGTTGCTGGTTGCATCCTACTGTGGTCCAGGAGAGCTCAAAGGATCTCACTCTGCTGCTTATAGGGTCACAAGAGGTTTGGTTTCCGTCAAAGTGATTTTCCATCCTGGCCACAGTGTGGGTCAGTAACTTAAAGATCTTTGAAAGTTTGGATAATGCAAATCTTCTTTTGGGTTATTTGGGCAAGAAAAATAAGTTTCCAAGGCTGTTTGTTAAAAAACAGGAGCTCATTAGACAGCACCAGTCCCTGGGAATAGACTGTTTCTGATAAGCTCTGGAGGAACTCAGTGCAGGTGTAGTTTGTAAAAGTTGAGAAGTAACAAGCATTTCTCAGATCATAGAGCAGCTTGAGGTGGGGGAGGGAAGGACCACCACACTCCAGTAGCTAGCTACTCTCCACATCCAGCATATAGTGGATCCATAGGCTTTATCCTACTCACATTTTTTGACTTGGTCATTTAATTTTTTTCCCTTTGCGTTAATTTTGCCTATTTTACTTTTTTCTTAAGCCTTTGTCTTCAAGTCTAGTATCACTACAGTAAGTCAGAGAGCAGCAATCTTCAAAAGGAACAATAATCCTTTCTCTCTTGAGGATTCAAAATTTCTGCTAATGGAAGTAGAATAATTTCTGAGGGAATATTTTGAAGTGTTTAATGAGAGTAAAGGATGAGCTGATATTCATTAACTTCCAGATTTTTCATTTGAAAGTAAGGAATACAAATCACTTAAAGAAGACAGATGTGAGAAAAGTACTACACAGAAAGGTACTTAAGCTGAGAAAATGATTTCTAAATGACTATGCAAATTATTAAAAAAAAAGGAGCCACCTTCATTGCAGCATGCCTGAAGGGAGTATAATATAGATTAAAAAAAAATTTGCCTTTGTATAGGTTAGTTGACTCAAGTACATGTTACAAAGTGTATGTAATGTCATATTCAACAAAATAAATAATCCACTATTCTTTTAGCATCAAGGAATGAAAATGCCCAGGTAACTGTATAAAAGATTAAAGGTCTTTTATATTCCCACAAACTAAAGAACCTTATGAAGGTGCAAGATGCATACAGAAGTGGATGATGATACTTTTGGATTGAGAGAAACTGGAGAAAGAAAAAGAAGAATTCTGATGCCATTTTTTTTTATAAATCACAGATATCTAAATAAAAGTTTGGAAGACAAGTAAGATTGCAATGGTTTGTTTTAGCAATTATAGTCCATATATTTAAGACAGTTAGATGCATTTTTATGGTGTTTGTGATAATTCTTGTTTGTTTAAATGGTGTTTGTTCATGAGATGTGTTTATTTGTTCATAAAAAAGGCTATTTTTCTAGGATCTGCTTCATACAAAAGCCTCAGGAGCCTGCACTCACTATCTGCAGAATGATGGAGAAGCCCTGTGCTGTGGCTAGCTGTACTAACTACAAAAGAGTAGAAACAGTTTTACCCTTAAGTCACAGCTGTAACCAGTAAGGATAAGTGCTACAAAAAAGAGGATAGTTCCCCTAAAGTCAGTTGGACTCAACTGGCTCCGCTGTGGGGAGGAAGGGTCAGGTGACTGTGCAAGGGACAGAGAAGGTAAGCTGCTGTACAGGAGACAGGTGGAGTGAGGCAGCTGTAAGAGAGACAGGAACGAGTGAGCTGGTTGTGCAGAAGGAAGAAGGAATCTGAAGGCTGCATGGTTTTGTCTGGGGGAAAGTTTTGTCCTCTCAGGAAAAAGGAATCAGAGGGCTGAAAATTTAGTCCTCTGAAGGCTGTGTGGTGCTGCTCAGGGAAAGGGCTGAGTGATGCTGCCCAGGAGAAGTTTTAGTTGTCCAAACTGTGTTGTGTCAGTCTGGATTATGGCATATGGTTGCAATGGCAGAACTCTGCCCCTACATATATGCTTTTGCTCCATCACAACAAAATTGCCTGTTTCCTCTGATTTTTGGATTCAAAGTAGAATGAGTTTTTGTAAAAGTTGATCAGGTCTTTCTTTTTCTGTTTGTGTTTTGAAATGTTTTAGGTGTCAACATTTTTTTTTTCCTCATGTGAAATCTTTTCTCCTACTAGTGAAAGAAAAACAATATTCTTCTGTAAACAGTTATGGGTCAACTTAGGGAAGCTAAAGCCCTGATAAAATTAAATCTGGTCAGGGATGTTAAGGGCAAAAAGATGCTTCCATAAGCATGTTAGTGGTAAAAGGAAACCTAGAGAAAAATGGGCATTCTCCAAAAAGAGAGCAGAGATCTGGTACCTGGAACATGGAAAAAGCTGCAGTACTCCAAGAGGTTTCTACCTCTGTCTGCAGTGGCAAATGTTCCAGCCACCCATACAAGTCACAGAAGGGAAAGGACAGGGACTGTGAAAATGAAGAACTGACAGATGTAGGTGGAGATCAGGTTCAAGACCATGTAAGGTGCCTGAAGGTGCACAAGCCCATGTCACTTGATAAAATGCATCTTCAGGTCCTGAGAAAACTGCTGCTGGGCTGGTTAAACCACTTTCCATCATATCTGAGAAATCATGACACTCCAGTGGAATTCCTATTACCTGGAAAAGGGGAAACATAACCCCATTTTAACAAGAGAAAAAAGAAAGACCTGGGGAACTAAAGTTCAGTCTCACTCCAGTGCTTGACAAATTAATGGAGCAAATCCTCCTGGAAACTATGCTAAGGCACATGGAAAATAGTGAGTGGTTGGTGGCAACCACCAGGGTTTGAGTAAGTATAGATCATACCTGTCAAGACTTGTAGCCTTCCATGATGAGATTACATTTTTGATGTGTAAGGGTAGAGCAACTGATGTCATCTGCCTGGACTTCTGCACAGCATTCTATGTTTTCCCACATGACATCCTTGTCTCTAAATTGGAGAGGTATGGATTTGATGGTTAGACCACTCAGTGTATAAGGAATTCTTCAAAGAGTTGTGACCAAGAGCTCAATGTCCAAGGAGAGAGCCGTGGCTTGTGGCACTCCTCAGAGGGAGTAGTATTGGCATTGGTGCTGTTCAGCACTGTTAGCATCCTGGGCAGTGGGATCTAGTGCAAGCTTGGTGTGGCTGACATGCTGTAGAGAGGGGATATCAGCTAGAGAGTCCTGTGGGCCAGTGAAAACTTCACGGAGTTCAGCTTCCAAACCAAGTCATTCTATGAGACTATGAAACTTGAATACTGCCTCTTAAATAATGCAGATCAGTGACCTAACTTTCATAAACTGTTCTGAATATACAAACTGAGTATTCTTCTGCACAATTTTTTACTTTTTGAGGAAAAGAATTTTAATGTATTTACTTGCTCTAATTCATTACTTAAACTGGGTTAATACAGTAAGACTTCTTCTGACTATATATTTAGTGAGGACATATTGCCACACACAGCATGAGCCCTGAGACAAATCTATTTATAGGATAAATGCCTCCTCTAGCCCATTTGCTATGAAATACATCCACACACATATAAAAAACCTTGAGATGCAGAGATGTGTGAACACTGTATATTTTAAAAGGTTTTTCCATTCTAGCAGCTCTGATTGCATATGAACTTAACCTTTATGGTTCGAATATTAGTCCCTGCCATGATCCAGACAGTCCTAAAAGCTTCTAGAGGTTTAATGCTAGATTAAGTTATCCTTTGCATAACTTCTTATAAACAATATAAACTCTGCATTATAAGTTAATTGCTTCTTACACATTTAATTGGGAAATTTGGAAATTCAGAATAATGTGTGCCTCCCAGTCTACCAAGTGAAATCATCAACAGCCATGCTCTAGTTTACAGAAAAAAAATGCTTTAGCTGTTGCTAAGTTACACTGAATACCCATTGAATTACACATGAAAGCTATGTTAATTCCAAATACAGTCATTATGAGTGGCAGTATTACAAAGAATACTGAATAGGTTTGAAATAATAGAAAACTGAATTAAAGAACTGCCATCACCTTTTGCTACATTTTCTTCAGCATTTCTGAACTTTTTTTGAAGGTAGCTTAGCTGTCAGGTGAAAAAATTTATAAAGTAGCCTCATTGGTTCTTTTACAGTAAAAACCTCTGTGATATAAGGGCCAACTAAAATTTCAAAGTACAAATCAGAAAATGACAACAAGGAAGAACAGCTGGGCTATGCTGATATATACACTAAATTCAAAACAAATTTAAGCCACTTCTATTTTGCTGTGCTTTTAAAACTTGTTCTAACTTGTCACCATTCCTTCTGCCCCTGCTGGAATTACATCTTGGACAGAGCCCAAGGAAGTTTTAAAGTAGGGCAACTCCTACCAAGCATGTGATGGTAGTTTCTCTTCACACCATAGTCCTGACTCTTTGGTCCATGGTGCTGTGTTCTGGAGCTGCACTGAAACATCTTCAGCAAGACAGACCTGTGCTCACAGCCAGTGCTTTCCAGTGTAGGAGAAATATTGTCTTTCAAGAATGCCAGGGAAAGAAATCTAAACTACACTCACTATGAAGCTGTATAAATTTGTTGGTGGGATTACACTGGTGTTTGGCCCAGTAATGGAGACTGATGATTAACAAGATGATTTGATGACCAAGGAGATTACACCCAGATCTTTCTTATCTGATAGGTGCCTGCTTAGATACACTTGTTTGCACTTGTCCACAAGGCTAAGAAAAATTACATAGGACATTTCTGAATTTGCATAGCTATATTCTCAGAAACTTCCTTAGGACACTCCCACTGGGACCCAAAAGTTGAAGGACTTCCTATGTTTCTCATAAAGTACTGATGAAAGTTGCTACCCAGCTGTGAGGAAGGCATGTTCTCTGTAAGCAGAGGAACTTTGCAGATGACATTAATAATGCCTTAGTTATTAACTGCTTCAGTACATATTGTATTCTGACTTCTTTTTCTGTTAAAATTCCATTGTAGCTGAAATGAATATTGCTATTTGCCCTTGCAGGTGTGACACCAGTGCCTGTTAAAAGTTCTACTTTTGCTACTGGTAGCAATGCTGCAGTCTTTATGGGGTCTGCTGTCTCTTTAGATGATATTTCAGACCATAAATTCTACATACATGGACTGTACATAGCTGCAGTAAGAGTGCTGTCCAGAAGGTAACAAGTGCTGGAAAAGTCCACTCTCTAATAATTTCCATAAGATCTGTTATGTGCTATCAGTATAATTACAGCACAAGTTTGCTACTGATCACTTATTCCTTAGAATAAAATAGAACAGAATACTTCAGTTGGAAGGGACCTACGGTGATGATCTAGTCCATTCTCCTGAACACTTCAAGGCTGACCAACTCAAAGTATATTGTTAAAGGATTTGTCCAAATGCCTCTTAAACACTGATAGGTGTGGGGTATTAACCACATCCCTAGGAAGCTTGTTCCAATGTTTGATCACCCTCTCAGTAAAGAAATGCCTCTGAATGTCCAATCTGGACCTAGTCTGTTGTACTGTTGGAGCCATTCCCCATGTTGGCACTGGATACCTGGAAAACGAGATCAACACCACCCTCTCTACTGCTCCTCCTCAGGAAGCTGTGGAAAGTAATGAGGCAGTCTATCCTTCTCCTTCTCTCAAAACTAGACAAACCTGCAGTCCTTAGCCACTCCCCATAGGACATTCTTCCAGCTCTAAATTCCTCTGGAAAGTGTAAGTGATCTTTCTTTCTCATTCTATCACTCAGATCCATTGTACTGTGACATGATTTACATTTCTTGGTTATTTAAAAACTTGTGAAAGAAAGACACTGGTCTGAACCCTCTCACTCACAGTTGTGAAGATAAGTCTCTGGTTGTGCTTAAGTTTAGCAAACAGAGGTTAGCATTTAATTATTTGTATATTATGTTCAGCCAGGCCAGTACCAGCACGGAAGATAGCACAGCAGAGGTGCAAATACAGTTGCTCCCATTTTTTTTCAAAATTTATGCCAAACCATGACATAGTCCATGATCCAAAATGCAGATACCATGTCTGTGGAAATTGTCATGATTTGACTCACTGCCACGCTGACAAACATACTGCTTTGTTCAGGTATTTAAAAGCGTGACTCAGCAAATAGGCACTTTCCTCCATGCTCAAGCAGAGCAGCTGCCAGTTCTTATCAGAACTCTGTGGAGTGCAGTACTGACTACCATGGATTCTTTGCAATCCCGACTCAGATACTTTGTACAAATGTAATTTTTCCACTTGCATGTCCATATTAAATTAATAAAATACAGCTCTTGGCTGCTTTTAGCATTGCACCGTACATTCACAAATAGTTTTCAGACTGATTCCACTGAAATGTTTTTACAAGGCAGACACAGTTATATTCTTTAGGTAAATCTGTTTATTTTTCATTTCAAAATTCTCATTACCTTGTTTCTACCTTTTAAAGGCGGGACTTTGCTGATTTTTCACTCCTTTATTCTCTTACCCTGCATCCTGAGTTTCTGGCGAACACTGATCAACACAATTTATCCATACTGCTCCACCTCTTTTTTTGTCAGCTTCTGTAAGAGTGTGCAAATGAAGATATGCAATTCAGATTAATATTTCTCTCCTCTCATTTACTTCAGATGTTTGAAAATGAAAATATGAGGGCTTTGTTTTCCAAATACAGATATTTTGCGATAAAATCTGCAACATTTTCTGTCATTTGCATGCAACTGGACTTATACAAAATACCTACTACTACTAGCTTACAATGCTTACTAGTAGATGCAAAATATATTTCTGTGCTTCTGCACTGATATCTCTTGAACTGTTCCTGCAGTTACCATTGTAACAGATGTAGGAAGGTTTCTATCAGTATTTTGGTAATTGTTATTATTATATTTCATTTTCACTGTATCTCATATTTTTTTTCTGTCAGAAGCGATGGTATCCTTCAGACTTGGTGAAGATGATTATGCTGAAACAACCAATTTCTTGCTTTCCCTTCACTCTTTCAGCACCTCACCATTTCTCAGAGATGCTCTTTGAGCCTTAGTTTGGATTTTATCTGTCATAATCTCAAATGAAACTTGTAGCTCTTTTGGATGGTGTGAGGACTATTAAATACTTAATTGTTTTCATTTTTTCGGAGCAGATGTAATGCTTCTTTTTTCTAAGGCGTGATAAAAGTAACTTATATGCACTACTCTGATTTGCATTTTGCTGTGATTCAGTTTTAGGTCACATTTCCTGCATTTGTAAACACTGTGATTAAGTTTTCGTTATGTGCTTTTCTTGTGCTGAAATGTACTATAATATCATAAAAGTTACTTTGGCTTCCATCAGACTATCTAACATGTCATTCTTCTGGAATATCTCTTGTGCAGTGGAGTACTGTATGTAGAATATACAGTACTCCACTGTATAGTCCTTTGCAGTGCCATCTTTGGAGTGCTGAAAGTAATTCGCTTGTTAACTGATTCATCTTTACACTTTGGATCTGATTAACTTGCTCATTTGGGAGTGATGTCGCAACACAGCGAAGGAGAACTGTCAAATTTTCTTGTTATTGTTTCAAAGGCCTGCTCAATCCAATATTTGCTTATCTTCTGAGTACATCAAACTTACCTATAATTCCTCCATTTTTCCTGATAAAAATATCCAAATACATTTAATGTCAAAATTCTTTGGCCTAATTATTTGTACCAATTAATATATTGCAGGTATCAAACTGGCACCAGAGGTATAGACAGTTGAGTTGCCATTTTTCTGGTAGATATCCAATACAACTTAATGCCTTGTCAAAGCAATACTTGTTTATTTTCATTTGTTTGTGTTTATGGATACCCTGTGTAGGCTCCATGAACAGATCCATTTTCATGTACTGATCTCATTTCAGGGTTATTTCCACTAGGTACTTATTACACAGATATCTAGTTATTGAAATTTTTCTTGAACAGACTATTAATGTTCTATGGGGGCTGAATATTCAACGAATGTGCCAAATCATATGAATACAGATACAAGCAGTGGTGCATAGTGATCTATCTTTTTTCTTAATTTAGTTTAGGGATGACATTACTCTGATATATTGGGAAATCTGAGGATTTTCTTTAGGCACATTTTAGCATGTTAACTTCAACATTTTATGTTTCTTAACCTGTCTTGCAGGCAAGAGCACAGCATGACCCCTGCTGATTGTTGTGTCCTACAATTACATCGCACTGCATACCTTGTACTGTTCTGATGCCATGTGCAAGACATCCAGGCCGGGAGGTTTGCGCCGTGATATATCATGAACATCTTCCTTATTCTTCTACTTAGTCAATGAGATGAAACTGATACCCATGATACCCTGCAAGCTTGAGGTGTCATGGTGTTTGCTCTAATTTTTCCTGGAATGATACAAATAGCATACTGTATTGAACCCCTCACTCCCGTCCAACTTCTGTGTTTGCTCAGCCACTGCACGCATGGCACTACATACCATTACTGCCATCAGCAAGAAATCTCTTTTTCTCTTCAGATGTCTTACGTACCCTTGTGTTTTGAAAATGAATTTTGAGCAGTATTTTCTTTAGCACCTAATGTTTGATCTCATTAGTTTATCTCCTTTATTATTTAATGGTAATCTATGAACTCTACATAGCCAAAAGTCCCCTTATTGGGTGTTAAAATAAGCCTTGGTTCCCTGCACAGAAACCTTTTCTCACTAAGGCCTGTATTTTTGCTCTGGTGAACTTAACTTTGAACATTTATTTACTGTCTACTCATCCACAAGGAACTCTACCTCACTTGCTAACTCAAATGACACTTTATTTCATTTACATGATTTGTATTTAGGGGTTTTCTATTTCCAATTTCATAATAGCCATCTGATGATTTTCCACATTAATTGTATGCTGGGATTTATTTTTAATATATATATGTGTTTTTCTAATTCTTTCATTTTCCTTTTTTTTTGCTCTTCTTTCTCACAGAAGTATTGACTTCCACAGGACAAAGGAAATTTTTTTTACAATTATTCAAATCAAGTTCCTTGCTCATATCATGGAGCTATTTACACTAAAAGATTTTGTGTTAGGACCAACTCCAGAAGTAACATCACATTTTGATCTGCAGTTTAGTTTGTTTTGGGACTACCAATATGATTATATCAAATACTTTATCAAATTAAGACAATGTTTATGCAAGGAAAAGAAAAAAAAAAGAATCTAGGAAATTAGAACACTGATTGATGAGAAATTATCCATGTGATTCTCAAAATGAGAAAAAGTAAATAAGAAGCTGTGGGGGGAAGTATAAATAAAGGAAAGCAGTGGTCAGAAGGTAAAAGAATGATGGAAAATAAGAAGATAATAATATTAAGGAAGAAAGATGTTCATATATTCTGGATATACCTGGTATAACAAAAAACAAACACAAAAAAACCACCAAAAAAAACCCACCTTGAAATGGAAAGTATATAATTTGGTGTCATTTACAAGCTGAAGTGAGGTAGTCTAACAGCTCAGATTCCACTATAGCAATTTCCTGCCATTACGTTTCCAATCTCTTTTTAAAATGTCTCTTCATTCCTCTTTTAGGGGGACCAATTTTGCATTATCATTAGCATTTGATGTTTTGTTACCAAATGATTTTACATATATAATAAATTGAGTTGAGAATATTAAGCCTTGCATTTTTCTTATCTCCAGAATTGTCCAGATAAATATTCCTATTGTAAAGAAAAACACAATAGACATACCAGACTTTTCCCTTAAGTTAAACCCAAAAAAAATTTGTCCCTTCTCTGTCCAGCTGCAGGAGCCTTTATCCATCAGAGGTTTTAACTTCCACTAAGAAAAATGATTACTTTTGAGGTCCCACAGAAAACAGCTCATATATCATAGCATGGGAAGAATTTTATGGCTACCTTTGTAATCATCATTTGACAATGGAGTTTGAGAGCAGGAAGGGGACCCTTCCATTTTCAACATTACTTTCAGAAAAAGAGAAACATGGCTTCAAGCAGATATAATAACACATGAGAGTTCAATGTACTTCATGTTTAATCTAGGGTTATCAAATTAAAATCTTAGTTTTGTATTGTCAGGCTGCTATGCATTATCATTTCTTTCAGCAGATTAAGACCTTGAAGGAAAGTTTCCTTCTTTATGTGGGCCAATTATTGATCTGTTTTCTTTCTCAAATGCCTTATCAGACTACAATCTTTGTTTATTCATGATTTTTTCATATTTTACTATGGTGATTAATTTTTAATTCACCTTTGTCTGAACAAGACTAAAGACCATTATGTTTTCTGCTTCATAGGTGACAGAAATGTCTGAGTGCTTCAGACTATTGCATTTACTGAGTGCATTTAGTTTCTACCATTCTGTAAGGAATACCTTTTTTGTTGATACAGCTGGTATTTCAGGAACTACTGTATCAATAAATAAATTGTTCTGCTTCCCATCCCCCCACCCCATCAGTCCCTCCGGGCTTGAGGAGTTACATATAACCTCTCTGTAATAACTGAATTTCAAAACACTGCTATTATAAAATCTGCTTGTTTTTTTCTCCTTAGGACATTGACACATACAATTTCCCTTTCTTGATTGTAGTCATTGTGTTGGGATGAGAGCTAGAGCACAAGCAAGAGGCTGCCCAATAAAATAACATCCTTCCTCTATCATTCTCACTGTCAAGAATATGTGGGATGAGTGCCTTGGCTTTGTCTTGCAGAATAAATAAAAACCACTTTTTTTTGGTTTTGCTTTTTTTTTTTTTTTTTTAAGGCCATATTTTCAATTACTTTCCCCTAGTGTTATTAAAGAAAGATTTCTCACTAAGGCAGAGTCAGAAGAAAGAGAAAACCCCAAGAATTATGAATGTGAAACTGTAAGTTACTGAGCAAACAAACACAAGACATTGCAGCTTTATTGCATGAGAGTCAGCCAGAGAATGAAGCTTTGATAGGGATGATTTGTGAAAATGCCAAGTAGTAACACTCTCTACATTCATGACCTTATCCAAATTTTAGCCCTGGCAGCCCCTTCTGGGAATGATTCAAACCCCAGCTCAGATTAACCAAGTTTTAAATCAGTGTATCGATGGGAAAAAAATCAACATCTTTTCTTATATCACCAGTTTTTGCAGAATCCTTACTTGATTATCCTGATTGTTGCACAGGATTAGAACAATTGGTTTTGTCCAGATCAAGGTTTAATAACTGTAATTTGACGATTTTTTTGAATACCATGGAATAAGAAGACTTTTTTTCTTTTCCAATTCCAGCTGACTGTCTTACTATCCCACAGTGTCATGTCCAATTACAGAGTAGACAACTCTACATAACTCCAGCTAGGATTAAAACATATTAAGCAATGTCTAGTCATTTCTGCTATTGATTTCCCTTTTGCTAGGTGCAACATAAAAATGCAGACACCACTCCATAAGAAGTGGTGGCTCAACTATGATTGCACAGTCCTGTTTGATGTTTTCTCAGACCCTTGTGTTAAACACGATCCTGCTGCTGGTTGTCAAAAAGGACTTAGGGATGATAGATTTCTTTTTTTTTTTTTTTCTCCTGAGGTGAATTTTCATTCCCTTTTGAATTTTTTGTGCCTCTGGCATCACTTTAGTGCATGATGAACAGTAAGCTGAAGAGCAAACCTGAGCAAGAGTAACACAAAAACAATGAGAGAATGAAAATTTTGATGAACCTACAAGGAAAAAAATAGGAAGATAAGAATATAAGAAAGAGAGTAATTCAATGAAATACCATAAAATAAGGGAAATGAAAAATCTGAGGACTGTGATAACCATTTATTGATAAAACAGCAAATATACTTTCCTATCCTAATGTGAATTTCCCAGTGTGGAGAGGTATCTTCACTGGATTCTGGAAGATTTTACAGCACACTGGTAAGCTATCAGAGACAAAAGCTCTTCTTTAC
>VXBU01016829.1:0-56244 GCA_013400315.1 Bombycilla garrulus
GGGAAGGTCAAGCGACCCTCACGCGCAGCCGCCATCTGGGGCGGGCCGGGAGTCCGCTCTGGGCGCTGGCGGCAGTACCGCTCTCTGCCCACAAGGTGGCGACACTGCCCGCAGATCGGCGCGCTTCGGGCAGAGAAGGGAGGCGGAAGATGCCGGAGAGCCCTTTTCATTCCCTTCAGCCCCAGCATCTGTTCTTACGGTTTCATGGCACTTGATTGGTTCATTCCTAGATAAAAACATTATGGCACGATTTTTAAAACTATTACCCATCTCTAGTCACAGTTTCCCACATTCCTTGTATCCAAATATTGGAGAGAGGAGGGTTTCTTTCCAAATGAATTTAGAGAGAAATTCCTATTCTTTTTCAATAGCTATAAAAACGAAAATCTTGTTAGGTTTTAGTATTCTACACCCATTCCTCCCTGTAAATTTTCTGGCAGCTTTTGGTCCTTTCGGGGAGGGCACCCAGCATGACCGCTCCTCATTACCCACTCACCCGCTCCTCCACCGCAGCGTGGCTCTCTCTCCCTTCCCAGGGACATTGGGGTGCCTCAAATGACATCAGAACATCTAAGCCCCCGAGTCTCCGCCCCCTCCCCCTCAGCCTTTTCCCCTCAGCCCCAAAGAAGACACAGAACGAGTCAAACTGCCTTGGACAGCAGCGCAGCACTTTATTAAAGTAATTTCCATGTTTACATCCCCCCAAAAAGGGGCTCTACTGCAACAAGAAAGGGGGGGCAGCCCCCAGAAGGGCTGAAGTTCCTCTCCAACTCCACTGTCACAGGGCGCCGGGAGCCCCACGGCACGGGGCTAGTGTGGCCCGGGACGCTGCCAAGGCTCCCGCTCGGGCTCGCTCCGCTCCTGCGCTCGGGCCGGCGGCGGCAGCGCCTCCTCCCTTCCCTACGACGCCGCTGCCACCGGGAGGCTGCAGCACCCGCATCCCGATCAGCCCTCGCGGACCCACCCGGCTGTGGGATGGGAGCACCAGGGACAGACGACGAGAGGCAGAAAGAGGGAGTGGGAGCCAAGAGGAGACAGGAAGAAAAGGAAGAATGGGGTGCAGGATGAAATTGAAAAAAAAACCAACCCAAAACCAAAACCTGAGATGGGCAGCACGACAGGGAGGGATTAAAGAAGAACAGGGTCAGGGAACTGGACACAAAAGGATTCCGAGAGAAACAATGGCACAGGAAGCAGCACAGAGAATAAAAAAGGAACACGAGTGAGACATAGAAAAGGGTGGAGAAAAAGACAGGCTGCCAAACACACAGCAAGGACGGAGGGATACGAAGAGGGAAACTAGGAACCAGAGAGGAAACGACCACGGCACGTGTCGATGGGGGGAAGACGGGCAAGGCACAGCACAGGCGTGGAGACAGAGAGGCACGGCCAGCAGGACAGAAGCTTACCGAGAGAAGGGTTACCGAGAGAGGGAGGAGGACTGGGCAGCAGCTGCAGACAGGTACAGGCAAAAGGACAGCAAGCGGGACAAAGAAATCCAGTCAGAGTGCAGAACAAAGGGGGGAAAAAAAGAGGAAGAAAGAAGGAAAGATAAAGATGCGGGCAAGGAAGAAGACAGAAAAAAGCAGGACAGAATAGGGAGAGGGATTGAGCAATGTTTATTAAATAAATATTGAGTATTTCTTAAAAGAAAAAGAAGAACAAGAAAGAGTGAAATAATGAAAGGGAATGGGAGGGGGAGCACACAGGACAAAGGAACACAAAAAATGGAGAGAGAGAAGAAAAGGGGATGAAAGTTGGATATAAGGCTGAAAGAAAATCAGGAACAAACCCCAGGACTTATTACAGAGTGTGGCTGATGTATGTGTCAAAAAAACCACCAGCTCAAACAGAACAGGTTACGGTCATGGCTGAGCCTGGGACTTGTTAATTAATATGTTTCTTGGCAGGGCCAAGACCCCCTGATAAAACATGAGGTGAAAGCCGAATGGTTGATGTGCTCCAGGTTTGGTGCTGCTCAGCCCTAATCCCAGCCCGTGTTGCCAGTGAACACCCTGATCCCTGATCCTTTTCTGAGGGAAATGGGACCTTTGTTCCCGGTATCTCACTGTGCTCTGAATAAACACGAGAGGCTGCAAAATGTTTTGCACAGCACAACTAATAAAATGGTCTAATTCTCAGAAGACAATTGAGAACAGACAGCAAAACTGCCTTGAGAGCACAGAAGTTTCCTAAGAACTATCCTGGAATAGGGAAAGAAGAGAAACCACACAGACTTTCAATGCAAGACTCTAAAACCAGCAAGAGATTTATTCTTGTGTATTAAATGTTAAAAATCACATGCATAATTATAGAATATTTTATAGTTAAAAAAATATTTCAAAAACCAACCCTGACAGTTTACCTGCAACTGCTATAAAATATCTATTTTATATATATATATCAACATGATGATTTTCTGTAATCAAAAATATTAGGCAAGGATGCAACCATCCAGGTAATGCTGCGTGAACTGATGCCCTGCATCGGACAGTCTTGTCAAACTCCTGCTGGCGGAACCATGCTCACCCCAGCCAGTTCACAGACACACTCGTCTTGCACACGGACTGAAATCCAAATGACAGCTGTGGAAACACTGAGTGTAAGAAAATTCTATTTTGTACACTACGCCAAGACCTGTGGAGGGCCACAGGAGAATATGCTGCAAAAGAGCCCGTGGTACAAGAAAAGCAGCCTCGTGGGCTGTCTCCTCAGACATGCTGGTGGAACATTTTGCATAACTGGCCACGTGCACAGTGTGCCTGGGTCCTGTAAGTAATGTCAGAAATGCCAGCACGTGTTTTACCAGGCACTTAAGGTTTAAGACGTTTTAGCTCCTACGGAAGGCAGCCAACAAATACGTTTGCAGCAATTACCAAGGAACAGACACAGAAATGATACATTGCTGGTTTTAAGCAGCTGAGTCATTGCTGTTCTGAAGGATGGCCCCGTATGGGTCACTGTTAACGCGCTTGTAGACAAAGTGAAAGACCTGGGGCTGCGGACGGCTGTGCAACTCCGCCTTAATTTTCTGAGGGTAGGTATCCTCTGTCAGTTGTTGCCAGGTGTCATCAACAAAAAGAAAGAGCCTGTATTCTTCTGGATTTGCCACTTTGAACTTCTCAGCACAAAGCTGACATACATCTTCAGTAGTGATATATGGCCTTACTAGCAAAGTCTTTCCCGTACAGCCACTGGTAACTTCCTGGAATGCAACACGAAGGTAGTTCTGTGGAACAAGAAAGCAGACATCAGGAACTTGAAAAGCCCTCAGCCTCTGAAAATTGAATAGTAAGCAACAAAAAGCAAGCCCTTCCCTGCTCCAGCTGTCAAACACGCCCTGGTGATTCCCGGACATCATGGCCATCCTGTGAGCTGCAGCCTGGTGTCTAAGCCTGGCCTAACTCAGCTTCACAGCATTTCATTTTTTTACAGGGATTCAGAAAGAAAATTTACTCTGCACCATTCGAGTAAACACACGCGGTATTGAGGCAAAAGCCAACCTTCTCACCTGCAGAAACTGACACACGCCCACAACTCTGCTAACATGGATACATTCAGAATAGGCCCCACAGAGAAATGCAGTTTCACCTGCTTCCTGTTTGTTTTTGTCTTGGGGTGATTTTATGATTATACTCTATTCCCCTATTGTCTGCTCTATGCCCGAAATGGGTCCTGGAGCTTTAAGCTGGGTCCAGGGAGGGGTGGGAGCCGGGGGATCTCTGGCAGGGGTTGCGTTCCTGTACTCGCTCCCATTGCTCAGCTTTGCAGCGCGGAGGGAGTTACATTTCTGCTTGTGAGTACATGGGTTTTTTGTTAGCTGAGGGACTGCAACAGCAAGTTGGTGACTTCCTCTGGTGACTTCTGTGCCTTCTGCTGGAACAGCTCGGCCCAGCTGTGGTCTGAGAACCAGAGCACTGGCGGGAGCCAGACACCACGGGCCACCACATCCCGGCTCTGGACCTCGGGGAAAGCTGGGCCAGCTAAAGAGAGAACTCTAAATCCACCAGCTTTCTCTGCAGAGAGGAGCTTCAATACCTAACAGTTACTCATTTTTCCCCATGCTCTGCGGGCACTTTGTTTGTAAAATAAACAGTTTCTGTCACTTTCATCCAAGAAATTCCTTTCATATTGGTGGGAAGGGAGTGCCAAGACCCATTTTCATTAGAAGAAATGTTTGTTCCAGAACATTTCTTTCTAAAATTATTTCTAAAGCGGAGACAATTTTAAAAGAAAAATAGCTGGAATTAAAGACTGAAATGCAGTAAGATTAAAGGAGGTGGAAAAAATTATAGTGAGAAAGAGTTTTTTATTGACTGAGCTGGCACCCATGGTTCATACACTGAATAAATTAAGCATGTGAAATCCCAAAGGTAGAAGTTTACATTTCACAGAAACAAGCTGTTTTAAAAGCTAGGACTGAGAAGAACCTTCCAATGACTCAAGTTCCAAAGAGCACTCTTGTCTAATCAAGTATTTCTTGATACCATGCAGACTGAAACACTGAAGCTCTGCAATAGATTTTAAAAATTGGGACTGAACCTGACTGATTAGAAATAAGCCATTTTTGTTATCTGGTTTGAAGAACTTGTGGAAAAAACTCAGCCCTACATAGGGCAGAACATACTAGATTTGATTTTTAATGCAGCCACCACACACAAGAGCTGCTTTCAAGTGCAGGAGCTTTTAGATGGACAGGATTGCTGGAAGGAAAGGCAGAAGGTTTTTTACAGATGCCTGTAACTTATATACTAAGTATCAAAATTATTTCCATAGTATCAGAAAGCTGTATTTCATTATCATCAATGTACTAGGATTTTTGCTTTTCCATCCATTTGGGGAAGGTGGAAAGACAGCCTCCAGGGCCCAAGAGTTGGTATGGCTGTGAGACTGCAGCACAGAAATGCCATGACCCCACCCTGCTTCCCTGGGAGAAAGAGGACTGGAGCTGCAGGTGTGCTCCATGCTGGTTGCAGGGAAGGTGCTCCATTTCAAGACTGCAGGACTCCGAGAGAAGAGAGAAAACTGCCATTCTGAGCAGACAGCAAAAGGCTTGCATTTGTGCCAACTACATGCTGGGGGTGGTGGGACCCACTGATTCAAGGCTCTCTTTTCAGACACCAGCAGGAGAAGCACTGGATGCACTCAGTGACAGCTCTTCCCTGCCCCCTGCATCTTCCTGCATCCAAATTAACATTGAGCCGAGACCGAGTTCATTTGCACAGAAAGAGGAGATGGAACTTCATACAAGATCCTGCAGAAAGAATCTTCTGTCATTTCCTCACCCAGCAGAAATACAAGGTGCTGGTGCTCCTATGGAAAGTGCAGAGTTTTGGCAGAAAGAACAAAGACTCCAGCTGCTGGAATCTGATACCTAAGTACAGGTCAGCAGAGCAGAATGTGGGTCCCAGGGAGATGGATGGGCTTTGGGCTGGAATTGCTCATAATCGCTTCTCCTCTTCCTAACTGCAGACAGTTGAACTCCAAGGAGTAAATCCTCTCTTCCCAATTCCAACACCCTCCCTCTTTCAGCCCACAAACTGCTGCACTTGAACAGTCAGTCCAAAGCAGACGGAAGAGATGCAGGCCTGGTTTCAGAAGATGAAGTGATAACCACTGTTTTGAGATGCAGGCCTGGTTTCAGAAGATGAAGTGATAACCACTGTTTTGTTATTCTCCAGTTGAAGGTACAGCTCTACTCTGGAAGAGCAGTACAAAACACGGGACAAAAAACCAAAAACAAAACACAAACAAATGTGAGGACATCCATATTACAGAACTCTGCTGCCTGCCTAAACTTCAAAATTGTCAGGGAACGTTTCTCCCACCTCCCCTCTCTGCTACCTGCTTTATGTCACCACTGGCTACTGGGGAGTTGGGCTGATTTATACCCCTGGAAATGTGGATTTGATCTTTCAAACTATAAAGCATGCAAAAAAGCTGAAACTAAGATATTATGCAGTTTGTCCTCGCTTTACATAACTTAAAAGGGATGGTAAGGAAGCTCTATTATTTAGAGCTTTCTTCAGACTGTCATAATTAAATAGTTTGATAAAAAGTGTAAAGACTTCAAAACCAAGGCAAACTTGACACCCTTAATCTCAGCACTGTGTCACTCCACTTGTGGCTCCAAGGGAATTTGGTACAAATCATAACTCTCAAATGGGAATTTCCAACAACACAGTCATCCCACTTTCTATTTTTGCCCTAAGCTCTACCTGAAAATCATCAACTGAAGGTATTGTCCTGTTCGTTGTCCTCCTCTTGTGCCACTGCCGGAGAGTATCTCTGGCCTCTGAACTGAGCAGCTGGGCAGCTTGTTCTTCCTGGAAGTTCTTGATCAGGGAAAGTGCTCCATAAGCGCTTGTCAAGTAATAGCCTCCTGTGAAGGACAGCAAGGAAAGAACTTCTCAGAGTGGTCCCAGTCACACATACAGGCAGTTTTCTTTGAGATATATGTAATACACATAGAGAGGCACCCAGCCACACACATAGATATGAAAGTTGCCAGAATATTTGCACACAAAAGGAAAACCCTCCCTGGCCTGCACAACACTGGAGGGTGTGTTCTCAGCTGCTCAGAGATAAGCAGGGGTTGCATGTGCTCCACATTACACAGCAGTGCCCATGGCTGGGTCCACTGCTGCTGAGGAAAGCCATTTCCTTAATTGACTTACTGAGTGTTTACTCCTCCACTCTTGGAACACCAGCTTTATTCTAAACAGTTTTATGTAACAGCATTTTGGTTTCTTCCCAAGCTTCAGAGGTGGATAAAATAAACATGGCTGTTGAAGCAAAGTAAAAAAACAATCTAAAACTGTTCATCAACTTAAAAGCAACCACCCTCAGTGGCAATAAAGCAACAACTGCATGTGAAACTTGTACTCTGGAATCATCCCAAAGAGCTGCCTTTGCTTTTGAAACAACTACAGATCTGTCACCTTCTTAGCATTCCCCAGAATATCCAGCTAGTTCAGGAGATGGTGTGTACTGTCCTGCACACTCCCCCTTTATTACATGAGTAGAGAACAAATCAAAGCCAATGTACAAAAGAAGTTGCAGGTCACAAAGAAAAAGAGCCTCAACAGGAGGTAACAGTCTGCAGCAACCAGGAGAAACAAAAGACATGCTGTCTGTCTTGTCTTTTTAAAGTCAACTATTTGGGTGGGAGTGTTCAGCTAAGAGGCGGCACAGTCTGTTCAGAGGCATTCAGAGATGCATTCTATGCCCACAGTAGTATTTTCTGCATTACTGACAGCATCCCCTCTCAGCCTTTAGCTTTGCAACAAGATGAACACATAAATTTCCTGCAAGACCCATTAGACAAATTGGACAATACATTACTGTCACTATAGGACATGAAAGAACACAGACACACACCGCAGCTCAGGTGATCAGGAGAGGAGAAGAGGGTTTATTTTTTTCTGACTCCAGTATTTATAGTTGTCCAAAAGTGACAGTGGATTGGATGGTGGCAGTGCCACCTCTCCAAAGACACTGGACAGACAAACAGTCCATCAATTTTTCTCCTCCTCTATGAAGGAATGCAAAAGCAGTGAGCTGTTTACAGAAAGTGTGTGAGAAAGTTCTTCACAAATATGTAAATATCAGAAGGCTTAGAAAGTCTTACAAAAATCAGGGCGACACAAGATGGTTGAAATGCACAACCCCAAAGCACTACACATTTTTTTCTGCACAGTAGAGCTGAGCTAGTGCCAATGACAAGCCCAGCCAATGGATAGACCTTCTTTGTTGCATTCAAAACAACAAGACTAAATAGTCCAGTAAACCTTTCTGTTTTTCAAGCATGTTAATGATCCCCAGCTTCACATCTCAAGTATTGTCCATGCTAAGATTGCTAACAATGCACTCAAGGATGCTCTGTACCCCAAGCAAGGAACAGACTCGTGCCAAATTTGGAGGAATTGTGGCATGAATTCTCTCAAGCATACTGGCATGCAAGAGGATATGGGAATTTCAGAAAGCCAAGATACAGCAGGAACAGGAAACACACACATATACCTAAACACACAGCTAAGCTTTGCTGCAAGAACCTTCAAACTTTCTCATAAACCTTTTAGATTCTGGGGCCTACCAGGGCCTTGCAGAAAACCTCTTCGTTAAAAACACTACCACGGAAACAGCAAGGAGTCAGATTTCCTTGCGTCTAGCAAAACTCTAGCCCTCATTCAAGAAATGCCTCAGGAAACATATTGCTAGGGCTCCTAAAAATACTTTATGAGAAGCAAAGATCACTAAAAGGGGGCAATATTCTCAAAAGCACTTCCGTAAAGGTGCAAAGAAGTCCCCAGAAGTTTTCACAAAGCACCTGACCCAAGTCTGATGATGTGCCTGACAATTTGCTCAGTGCTGCTGCCACATAAATCCTCTCAGGAAATTTTCAGGCATGAAAAGCTAAGGCCATTCGGCGCCTGCAGAATCAAAATGGGTTGGAAACAACGTATTTGCTCACAAAGCAACACACAGCAGCAGATTTTCAGGCTGCTGGGGCTGGTGCTCCGCAAGCTATCCAGCAGTGGAAATGATGATGAACTTCTCTTGTTACACTATCAACATCACTGTCATTAGGTCTCCCCTCAATAGGATTCCTACTCAGACAAGGAGAACAGCAACAGTGCTGCGAGGACGAACACCTCCTCACTAGTCCTTCAGGCAGTTCTAGTAAAAAGAAATAGATTACCTTCTCCATGCAGCAAGGATGGATCCAGCAACTCCATCATGTATTCGATTTCAGTATCCAACTCCACCATATCACACTGGGCTAGCACATACGTCAACACAGGCAGGAAGTCATCAGCTCCATATAGCCTCCCTGGGTTGAAGGGAACACAGGCAGTGAGAGAAAAAACACATTTTTTTACCAATTTCCGTGTGTGAAATGAAAGCACTCTTTTGTGTCTTCTCTACCCAGTATGTCTGAATTACTCTGGAACCCCCTAAAGTCACCAGTGTGCAGCAAAGAGAACGTCACCTGACACTCACTGCACAGGGGACCAGCTCAAGCCTGTCCTTCAAACAAGCACAAATCTTATGATGCACACCTTGAGGCATGCAAGGGAAATTCAGAGACTGGGCTCACCCTGACACCACCTCAACCGGTGAACTGTGAAAAGGCTGTCATGCCAGTCTAGCCTGACCTTCACCTGCACTGCTACCACTGCCTCAGAGGTGATGAATAGGCATTTTCTTTATACATCCAGGGACTGCATCCACTTTCTGGAAGCATCCAGACACATATACCAGTCTCTGAGTATGACTCCCACAGCAGAGAAGCCTGAATATAAAAGCCTATTAGATTTGACATGGAAATTCAACTCATTTCCTTGTCAGAGAATAGTCAAACACCAGTGAGCAAGGCCTCCTGTCCCTGAAGGGAGCCTACAAGAAAGATGGGGAGGGACTGTAAGGGCCTGGAGTGACAGTGATCCACAAAGACTGTGGTGTGCCTAGGCCCGTCTGTGCTCCTGGCACTTTTCCTGTATTTTGACTTTCTGTTCAGAAATCACCACGTGGCCAAATCTCTGCAACTGGCAAAATGGTGTTTGCTTCAGAACAGATGCGATGGTCACCCAGAATCGGCCAGAGCAGGAGACAGCTGACAGCTCTGGGGAAACTCAAGTGACACCAGCTGAGGCACATGCTCCAGCTACCACACTTACCTGGCTGGGAGTATAGATACTCAAACAGCTACTGGCTCAATGCCACGTTTAACAAACTACTTGACAAAACAAGACAGCCCAATGAGCATTTGCCACATCTTAGCCCCAGTCCCCAGGGAAGCACTTAACCAGCAGCTGCCTCCCAGTATTTTCCTTCTGCATGTTGGAAATACCTTACTCAATGCAGTAACATCACAGTACGGAGAAAGGAGTTCACAGAACTTCAGGCCAAGCTCCCTATATGTATTTTTAAAACGCAGAATGTTGAAATGCAATAATAAGTTGGGTAGAGCTCAGTCCTTGTAAATGTACCTGGGGGGCTTTAACAGTCAGGAGCTTTCAGCATTCATCTTAAATCTCCAAAGAAAGTAGGTGTCTTGATCTGCACCAGACCCAGCTGCACATGCAGTGCTTCCTCAGAAAGAAAACTGCCAAGCACCTGCAGAAGCTTATACTCAGGGGAAAAAACATCTCCCACTACCACAGCTTTGCTACACCTTAGCTCATGACCTGTCATAGCAGTGTGCAAGAGGGAATGTCAGAATTGCACCTATAAATTCATGCCATCCAGCACAGTATTCCGGACCACTGACTCCTCAGCAGGTCTTGACTGGTCATTAGTGCCATTTCAGTATTTAGGTTTCAAAGGCACTTTTGGATTCTTGCTACAGGGCAGAAATAGATGTTGTGTCTGTTCCAAAAGCAAGACAGAAAGTGTCCAAATGAGAACATTCAGTGGCACAGCAAGCCAAAAATACTGGATTAGAGGCTGCTTTTCTCCACCCATTAAGACAAAACCCTTGTAGGTGTCATATTGCATGCATGCTATTGAATTACAATAGCTAAATATATGGTGTTACCTCTATATTACAATTTGCAGAAAAAAATGCTCTTTTAGAATCAGCGCTAAATTCAAGGCTCACAGGACAGCCTTTCTGCCAGGCAACTGCAAAAGCCTACAGTTAAGGAAAGCTGCTCTTTTTCAACTGCTTCACATCTGCAGGATGCTCTGCCTGGAATGAGGTAAAACAATGCCCTGTTTTGCAAAGCTATCAGTGGTGAACTAAGAAGCGATGTCATGCTGCTTTTGGTGTCGAATTATGTTAAACCCAGTCTGACTCATCAAACCCAAAGTTAAACATCCCGAAAGTGAAGTGGAAAATAAAATCAAGTATCCTTATCTAAAAACACAGAAGCTGACACAGCTGGCATGGAGACATCTGGCCAACAGTCAATCACCTGGTACTCTAAAACCCCAGTCCCGCTTTAAAAGGGCAGAATCATTTCATATATCTCTTCCTGGAGCATGTGGGGAGACTCCTCCCTTGGGGGGGAACACTCCTCAGGGCCACTCCTGGAGGCCGAGCAAAAGAGATTTGCCCCCCCGACCGTGGGTCTCAGAAAGTAAAATCAATCACTACTCAGTAATTGGTTTGGGTGTTTTTGCTAGCTTTAATATAATTTCTCTTTATATTTGTTTTGATACAGTGCATTATACTATACTAAACTAGTACAGTTTTTACTTTTACACTGTGTAGTAAATAATTCAGATTAAGATCCTTTTTGTCTAATCATTTATCATAATAAATGATTCATTTTTATATAACTATATCTGGTTTGCCATCCTTAATCCTGTAGGACCGAGCTGTACAAAGGTTCAACCACACCTCTGTAATTCCTTAGATTTAAACAACTGATGAAGTCCAGGCTAAGATTGAATCTAGGCTCCTCTCTGAGAAAGAGTTCAGAAAGCACAAGGGCCCTTCCTACACCATGGGACTGCTTCTCTAATTAACATTGTCTGAAGCTCCCACTCCACCCATGACAACAACTCTGCTTCAGACTGCTTCTTTAAGATGTGTGGCCAGAGAGCCCAGAGACAGCAGGTCAGAAGCAGAGAGGAAGTATTCCTCTCAAAAGGGCAAGGAGAGAGTACAAGAGCTTCAGCAGGAGACCTGTCTGCAGAATGAGATGGGCTGATTCTTCTAAAATAAAAATCACGTATGAAATATTGGTGAACCGGAAGCACCATACCTGAGTTATTCTCCATAACAGTGTAAATCAATTTGCAAACTCTTAACAGCAGCATGACTTTCTTTTCGGGTGAATACATCTTCTGCATAGTCATGAATTTGACTTTAATCTTTTCAACGTCCACAAAGTCTGGTGTTGGAACAAACACACCCAGTTCCTGAGGATTCCTCTGCCGCACCAGCTGCAAGTTTTCCTTCAGTTGTTTCCAGGAACCATCTGTGGTATGAAACTCTTTCAACATCGTTTCAATGTGACCCTTCAACGGCTTCAGAATGCACTTATGCATGGCCTTCTCCAGCACAACATCTGCAACAGGAAAACACAAATCCAGCTGATTTCCCCCTCTAAAGCATTAACACAACCCCTCCCTAAAGAGACCCTGTAGAGCAAAACCTATTTTCTACAGCCCACTTATTACACAAGCTGAGTTTCCAGATGTTTGTTAACACAAAAACAAGAGGCAGAGCAGAATCTGTATTCCATTGTAATTTCTGGCAATGTGGTAAATAAAAAAAACCACACCCACACAGACAGACTACAGATAGTTAAGAAAAGAAAAAAAAAAGAAAAAAAAAAAAGCTGTGGATCTATTAGTTTTTATTTTGTTGGTCGGAAGCCTGCAAGTTTTATTTTAAGTTTAGACTTAAACTCCCAAACTTAACCTAAAGCTGACAAAACAATAAACTTAACATAAAACAGTCAAAATAATAATTTTTGTCTCCTTTGGCATTAAAGCCTGTCCTTTTTGCATAGTTTCCATTGGAAACTATAACTCAGTGAAGAGTTCCTAAAACTTGGCTCGACTTTGTCAGGATCTTTATGAAGCTGTACATATTACAAGCTTCAAACTATAAATGAAAACCAAGCTGGGTTTGTCCAGCTTCAGATTTCATTACACAAGCTTATATACAGCTTTGTCATCAAGTTCAAGGTTCTTTGGCAATAGTGTGCATATAGCACAGTAACCACTAACTTCAGGGCTTATTTTTAATTCTTGTTCTACTGCAGTTCTTCTTTAACCTTCATTCTCCATTTTCAAAGTATGGACTGTGTCAACAGAGAAAGCTCTTTGCTCAACATATTCTCTGCAAACCTTTACTTTATAAGCTGATTTCCTTTTCCAGCACCCTTATGGCAACACAGCTTACATTAGTTATTAGATTGGATTGATTATTTGTACTGTGGTGGGGAACATAGTGGGGAATGTTCCTGTGCCATCCTCACAGGAGAGTGGGCAGGACCAGAGCCTAGAGCAGGCAGATGGACTGGAGGAGCACAAGGACTGAGAGCAGACAGAGGAGAGGCTGTGTCACTGCCAGGTCACACATTTACATAAAACAGCAGTGGACATTCTTGTTAGTAATGGTGAATCAATAAAGTTTCATTAGCCTCATGCTGGCCCCAGGTTCTTTGCCTGTACTTCTGTGTTTTTCTTAAGACTACAGCCTCTTTCTCTTCTCCCTATTCTCCCTCCCCCTTTTTTTTTTGTTTTTTTTTAAATCACATACTATTTCTAAGGCTTGGGATTTACACACACACCCACATGCTCTCCAGACAATCATTATTCTGTTTTCTTTTTTTTCTTTCATTTATCTTATCCTTATGTCCAACCATTTTTCCTTTTGGGTCTCCATCCCTCTCTTTCCCACACAAAGACCCTTCACACATTGCTCCTCCTCCTATGGTGCCTTGACTTCATATGTAGCATTTTTTCTGTGTTTGTCAGTACAGGCACCAGTATAGGCATGATCAGTCTGAGACATGTTCTTGGTGGCCTCTCACTCAGTGGCCAGGGCTGAATCCAGCTTCCCACCAGACCAGAGCCATCAATTAGCAACATTAGTAAGTGGCAACACTTCAAACAACTGATCTTTATCTCTGGACTTGGCAGAGCCACACAATCGGCACCAAACCAGACAGGTAAATAGAAGCATCACCCTTCTGCACAAGGACAGAAACTGCCTCTTCCTGCCATCAAAGCAATCCTCACAGCTCAAGGGGCAGAAACTATTTTCCACCAAGAAAAACACACGAGTCTCACTCACAGGTATGTCAGGAGCTAAATTTCTAGAGACTACAAAATTGTTCCTTGCTATCTTCACTGATGACTATTTTTTTGACAATTCAGCTTACTTTATTTCTTCTGGCTTTTTTGAATAGAAAAAACACCAACTGCTTTGCTTGTAAGAGGAACACCTCTGCAGTGTGCATTCTGATCTTGTTTATTAAAGCAGTTGGTGCTACTAAAGATGCAAAGCGGGAGAGCTCTATCCCCATGAAAGCTGAACTCCCACAAGCTTTCACTGGAGGTTCTGCACATGAATACTGAGCTTGAGCCATCCTTCATTTCAATAAAGAGGGGTCATCACCACATTTGTGCACAGGAGCCTCAGGAAAGTCAGTTTCTGTATGTGACCGATCCTCTACAGGACGAGGAGGCAGAAGCGGTGCCTCCCCAGATCCCACAGGAACTGGATGCTGCTGGGAGAGAAAATTCCTCCCCAGGGCCAGGCTCGTTGTCTGTAGGTGAGAAGTGGAACGCTCGGGGCTTCTGTCCTCAACCCTTCCGAAGGTAGTGCCACTTCCACAGATGAACCATGCAGATTTTTACAGCTGTGCAAGATGGCAAGGAGGTTTCGGTCACATATGCAATTTATCACAGGCTCCAAAAGCAGTGCCTGGAAATTGCTTTGAAACTTACTTGATCACACTCCACAGTTTCTATGGAAACTTGAAATAATTTTGAGCAGCACAGAGGAAGGGAATCACATAACTCATGGCTATGCTCAAAGCACCAGACAGGCACAACCGAACAAAGAAAAAAGCACAACAAACAAAAATCCACAAAACCACACACAAACCCCCCCCAAATAACACACAACCTTTTCTTCTCCTTTATGAATTCTTCACACACATAAGAATCTCTGAGTTATGCCCTCAAATGAAAAAGTGGCAAAATCTAACAAGCTGGTGAGGCTAACAGCAGCAAAACTGTTAAAGGCTGGACTGTTTTGTTAATGGTCAACAGTAATACCCATATGCATCCAAATAAATACAAAGCTTACAAAAAATTTATATTATTATTAAACCCTGGTAGGACTTCTATGTCTAGTAAAGCACTTCTTGTGATCCGAGTCTTGGAACAATATTCAGTGTCATGGCACACCTATGAGCATGTTTGGGGCCAGACCATCCAGCCAGTGACCCTTTCCTCAGCACTGCTGCTTCTGGCCACTTTCAGATAAAGGTATTTTTGGGTAAGATCCACAAACCAATTCTCAGCCAGCAGCAGTTTTCACTGTTTGACTCCTAATGGCCACAAAAAAAGCATATGAGGGTTTTCCAGGCAAATCAGCATCTAAGTTGTGAATTGAGGAGTGATTCTTTACCTTAACATCTCCGTATCTTTTTAAGATCCACATCAGCAACAAAAATTCTATTTACTTCAGATGCATGCTTTCAAATATCCTCCCAGGACGCTTACCACTCCAAAACCAAAACAGATAATTTTTTTTTAACTGAATTTGAGCTGAACATTGTGTATTGTTCCTGAAATGATGCTTATAGTTAGCCTGCAGCTTCAAAATGGGAACTGGAAGTGCTTTGATAAATAAATTGTAAAGGCCAGCCAGCTAGTTTCGATGTGACTTGTGGAAACACATCTGTATCCTGTGCTGACATGCTATTTTTGCTTTGCTGCCAACCACACAAGTCTGCATCTAGACAGGACAACATATTAGTCACTGCCAGTGTCCTTACACAGCCTCTTTACAGCCTGCACTTCCTCAAATTGCCGGCACGCTCTCACCTTTTCCAGGCTCTCAGTTTCCCTGCTACCTACCAACTACTGTTGCTCCACTGAGATGACCGTCACATTCCAGTCCCTGGATTTACGCTCAAGCCCTGTTTACTATGGCCAAACCACTCATCAGGGAAATTGAGGGTCAGCAGGAGACTGAGTGAGCCTGAGAACCACCACAAAAAGGCACAGTTCTGCACAGGTCACACTGCCTGGGAGCTGAGAGCTGAAGGTTGCTTTGGAATAACACAGCATGTACATGCGTGACACCTAACTACACTGCATTTGCTTTATTCTGCATTTTCCTAATACCTTGAAAGTTCATTGACTGGCATGACCAACACAGGTCTATTTTAATGTATGTCGTGTCAGGATGACCAAGCATCCATTTCATGCTGGGTGCAGACATGGCAATCTCCTCCACAGCAGCAAGACTTAAAAGTAAGACCTCGCACAACCCACATTCCTTGATAATCAGCACAACCATGAAAACAGAGGTGAGACTGAGGTAGCTGATGTACAGGCAGTGGTGGCAGAGACCCAGCAACTAGGGATGAAAGGTAAGCCCCCCCTCATCTGACCTACATAAAAGCACACCAAAGAATCACACAACTATCTGTGCTAGGTGAGTTCTGCTTTAAGCAGTTGTGGGCTACTTAAATTCATGCTATAGCTGTGCGGTGAGCACTTGTCTTTTCTTGAAGAAGCAGGAAAGAAACAGGGAAAAAGTCACAAAGGAAATCCAAGGGATGGTCAGAAAAAGAACCTGGTCCCCTGCCTCTGCCCCATGGTTTTACCTCTGCTTCCTACCTGTCCTGTCCCACCACTCCTGTGGTGAAAGGAGGTGCACTGAGGGACGTGCTTGTAAGACTAAATTCAACATGAAAAGATGCTACAACGAAGGCTAAGACACCAGAACAAATGTACAAGCGCCTAAAAAGTAACACAGTGGAAAAACCAGCTGGCGTGAGTTTTTCAAGCAGAAATAGTGACATACCATTGTAGCTCCTTTGGTAGGATAACCGAATAAGTAAAGAAGAGGGGATCTGGGGTGGGCTGCTGCTTAACCTTTTTAAGACCTATAGGCCTAATTCTGTGCACCTTCCATATAATCAAACAAGGGAAATACTGTCTTGCCATAATAACCACAAGCAGGGTGTATCAACAGGTGCATGGAATACTGCACTGAGAACCCAAATATCCATGGCTGACTGTGAAACAAGACAGACATTGGAAGACAGGTATCATGGGGATCAGTCCTCGCCTTCAGTTAATTAGTATGTCCAGCTCTGTCTGCCTGCAACTCCTCCTGCAGACCCAAGGCCCTGTAACAAGGCATGGACCGCCAGTAAGGGGCCAATATGTTCTCTCCAAGCTTCTTGAACATTCAGCATTTAAATATGCCTAACATATTAAAAATACCAAAACAAGTAATAGATGGTATTGTTTAGGCACGTTCTCACATGATCAGTTAGTACCTTACTGACAAATGGTTTAAACCAGTCATTTCTTGGTTCAGGGCCAGATTTGGGCACTAAGACTGAGGTTGTTCAGATGTCAGATCCCACCTGGCAAAGCAACAACATTCAACTTGACTCCATTCTGTCCAAAGCCATGAAGAGATGAAAAGACAAACAAAAACCCCCAAACATTTGCTGATCAAACAGCTCTGGACTATCAGGATCTCCTTGCACCAGTCCAGGTCTTTATTCTGTAGGTAAAAATTGAGGTGTGGATGTCTTAAAAAAAAAAAATAATAATTGCATTCATCCTTAAGCAATAAAGAGCCATGTGCCTTACTCTTCATTCTGTCCCAACACTGGGAGTCCCATTGCTTCAGGGAGAGTTAACAGCCTACAGCACTAAGGTTAGGAGGCATCAGGACTAATTAGAAACCCTGAAGCATATTTTCCCAATAATTTTGCAGAGGTTTAACAATTTCATGGGATGTATATCTGGGAAGCTAAAAAGATCTGCAGTAGAAGTCTTTTGCTTGCAAGAATCCATGATGCAGTTCTACAAGAAAAGCTACACAAAAAAAAGTATCATTATGGAGATGTGGGAAGAACTTCTACACACTGAGGGCTTCACTAAACCTGGGGGTGCTGTTCCAGCACCTAATGAAGTTCAGGAGACAAAAGAGGGTTAAAGTGAAGACTGAATGACTCAGAAAGGAGGACAATTATCCCAGAAGCACACATCCAGCACAAGGCTGACACGCTGGAGGAAAAAATTGGAAAAAATTGCACTGCGGAAGCGTGAACTGACAGAGAGAGGGTAAATGACTGCTCCGCTCACAAAGTTAAAATCTAGGCTGCAATTCCATATTGAAATAGTCAAGGAGAACTGTGGACAACAGGCAGGGCTCTACCTCATAAAAGGCTCTCCATAGAGATGACTAAATTTTGCTGTCACATAGTTATCTGCTTAGATCAGCAACATCTGATGCTCCTGATCCACTGCAGTTGTTTGCTGGCTCAAGCCAAAGGCAGTAGGTGATTCAAAAGCAAGCTCGTTCTTTGTTTAAACCAGCCCACTTTATAACTTGTGTTTAGTCACATGATCAAAACCAGACCTTCTGTCGCTGAAGAAAACCAGGGCAATTTTAGCCGTTATATTTCATAGCTTATTAGCTACTCCAAAGTCTGAAACACTTAATAGCAGACAGTTTTTCCAGTCCTGAGAGACCCACAGCCCGATTAAACCACACCCTTGTGAAATGAAAAGTACATAACAAACTAGGCTTTCACAAAATTACAACCAAACTCCATATTGCTTTGTCAAATATCCAGCACTCTACAGAAATGCAGGGAAAATGCGCCTGCATCCCCTGCTTAATTTGGTGCTTTTTCCTCCATATAATACCCACCTAACAGTCTTTATTATTATAGTGAGAATATTACAAGTCTCTGAGTCCCAATACTGCTCTCAATACTCTTTACATTTTTGTATTTGCTTTAGCAGTCCTTGTGTCTTTTTCTTGACTTTCAGTAAATGAAGTTGAGGTTACGTGAGAATACTTCCTCTTGTTCAAGGACAGACAGAATGTCAATATAAAATTATCCTCTAGTCCCAGGGTAGGAAGTGTCTGCCAGTTTCGCACTGAGACAACTCTTGGGACACTGGGGTATGGAGAAAAACAAGCAAATTAGGACTGAAGTGAGCTCACAAGGAAAGTATTCTGCCCAGAGGCGTGTTTACCTCTTAAATGTGGCTTACAGGCTCTTTTACAAATACTGCTCAGACTCTACGAGAGAGGCAGTAAGATTTACCCACCAACAACTATTTCACTTTTTTTGGATATGCAGATCTCTCTCTCCTGTTAAAACACATTTTCTAATATATAGCTCATCCATAACCACTCACAAAGACATCTAAAAGAAAAGTACAGAAACCTAGAGATCAGCAGCCCCTTCTCTCTGTTGCACACATTTGTTTTCTAAAACTCTTATGTATCTTTTTATTTAGTGCAGTATTATTTATTTATTTCATTTTTTTCAAGTGCAGGGATAGTACAGCTTTGCTAGAAGTGATTGTCTGGAGGAATCAGGTTTATTTCAAAACTAAGTTGTCATAAAATGTCTCTCTGCTCTTAAATGTCACTGGTTTGAATAAATTCTAGATCTACAGCTACAATCCATATGGTTGGATTTGGCAGTTTTAGACCAAACATTGAGGACTACATCAGCCCAATTCAGAGAAAAATACATGTGTGCCAGCAAATGAAGGATTCTCTACTGTTAACAGTACAGCAGGCAAAAAATCAATAATCACAGATAAAAAGTCCACACTGTACCTATTTTAAGGATAATGTCTTATGAACAACTTTGTAGTCTAATCATTCCAAGCTGACAGAGTGATTTGGGGTGGGGAGGGGAGGGGGAGGTTGTTTTAAGACTCAAATAGTTGGTGGCTCAAGCTCTACTAGCCGAGTTTAACCCCGCCTTTCTGAACCAGACAAAGACTATCACTATAAAAACAGATTACACAATTTCACCTTACCCCCAAAACACAGGACAGTGTTCCTTACCTATTTGGTCTTCAGGAATCAGTGATTCGATTGGGGGATCAAGTTCGGAGCTTTGGGACAAGTAGTTCTTGACTTGGGTCATGAACTGTCGAATTGTTTGCAGCATATCAGTGCTCGAAACATGGCACTCCTTGTTTTCTTGGAGAAAACTGACATAGTCCTGTACTAAGCATCCAAAATAGGTGCGTTTGTCCCGGGACATCTCTGCAATTTTCTTAATCATCCTCTTCTCAGGGGTCATGAAGGAACTGAAAACTCCACTGACTTTCCGTAGCTGAGATTTCACAATCTTGGGGAGAACAAACGAACTGCTTCTTTTCTTCTTGGGCTTCAAAGGGGGTGCCATGCTCTCCTGGTCGCTTTCCCCCTCAAAGTCCTCCAGGCTGCTGTTGGTGTCCCCCTCATAGCCGAAGAGTGGCATGCTCCGATCGAAGTCCAGCGAGTCGGACGAGGAGGTGGAAATGCTCATGTCGCTCAGTCTCTGCCGGCCTCCATTCCAGGGGACGTGTGACTCAGAGATGGCAGCCGGCGTCTTTCTGGGAGCTGCTGGAGCCGGCTCAGGCAGGGTTTCACCTGGAACAGCGGCTGCCTCGGGCACACGCACAGAGCCAGGCCGGCCCGCCGCCGTGCTCCGGGAGGCACCGTCCGCCTCAGAGCACGCAGCCTGCTTCTTCAGCCGAGGAGGCGGAATCGGGGTGGGCTTGTTCTGCAGCAAATCCAAGCCTCTCTCCTTCTTATGGCTGACTGTTTCTGGCATGCTCGCCTGCTTTATAGTCCTGGAAATCTGCGGGCTCGTGAGGGTGCTATTAATAGCAGGAGGTGGTGGCCGGGGCGGGGGGGAGCGAGGGCTCGCTGTGCCATTCACGTCTGGAGTTCTCGGGCTCTGCCTTTTCAGACTTCCACTGACATCCTGGCTGTGCACTTTTAAGAAGAGGGGATTAATGAAACACAGCGCTCCGTTGGTCTGGCTGCACTCCAGCTCTGAAGGCGTTCTGGTTCGTATAGAATGCACTCCATTTATAAGGCAGAGCTGGCGTGAGTCTTTACGAGCACTGTCCAAAGGCACAGGCCTACAGGGAGGTGAAGGATCCGGGGGTTTGCTGTTAGCCAGGGAGCTCCAAAAGTCTGAAAATTATCATTGTATTAACGTAAGAATGCAAAACAGCATGCAGATGGCTTTCAGAACATTCAGCTCAACACCACCAGTTTAAAGTATCAAGAAATTTAGGCAAGATTTTATTAATTCAAAGGGGAAAAAATCCAAGCAAACCTCTTAAAGCATGACCAGACATAACTGCATGCTACATTCCTGGGGCTGCTCATACTCATTTACAAATATCATGACCAATGCATAGCTTCCAATCAGCTAACTAAGCTTAAAATTAAACTGAGAATCGAAGAAAGGAATGGAGACTCTAACAGAACACTTTTTACTGGCTTGAGACTGAAATGAACACAAACTGCTTGCTAGCATCTCACTCAGGAGCAATAAAGTAAGATTCTCAGCTGGTATTAATAAGCTCACTTCCTTAAAGACGAAAGCTTAGCTGATTTATACCAGCTAAAGACCACTTATGGAAACTCTCCAAGTATCTTGGTTTGGTTTCTTTTCATGGTGAACATATGAGACTATACATGAAAAGGCAACTCACATTTTGCTGTGGTGGATGCACACAGCACCTTAGCTAAGTGTCTAATAAGGGCACAGGCCTGCTGCCCTGCCTTTGCCGTGGGGACAGTTTACCTGAGAATACAGACATGCAGTGACACAAAATCCCATGCCAGCAGCACAGGAAAACCTATGCTACACCATGAAGTTGTAGCTGCAGCCTCTGCACTTATCCCAGCAAAGTGTCAGCATGGGTGTGCAATAGAGTTACTGCTAAAGAGCATCGGTTCCTGAAGGCACGAAGAGTAAAACCAAATGTGCCCTTGAAGGCAGCAATCATGTTGAAATAAGGGCAGAACACCGGAGAAGGGAGATTAAGCTAAAATTTACCAATCTTGACATGGTCCTTTTCCCATACGTGTCAAGATGGCTCACTGGAGGCAAGTTTGTAATGATACCTGGGCCCAAGTGCATGAATGCCAAGCGTCCCCAACAGGTCCACGCCCAAGAACTGTGTCCTGCCCAGGGGCAGAAGACAGGAAATAGCCCATGGTGACAGGCCATGGCCAGAGAATGTCTATAGGCACAGGCATGTTTCTCCACACAGTCATGCCATGTTGCTGGTGTTCCCAGCTTCATGACTTTGCATCCTGCCCGCAGATCTCTCGATGCCTGTGCCTGGCACGTGATGTAAGCACTGCTGCAGATGAAACACAAGGGAGACTGAGAGAGAATCATATGTTCAGTACATGACACCTTACAGGTCGGCAATGGCCTTGGAATCTTTACCAAAAGTTCCTCCTGATGTGGTTTGCTGGGCTACACGCTGTGGACTTGTGTTGTGCAGCTCTCCCACTGGGCCTGCTGCACAAGAGAGCTCTGACAGGGGATACAGCCCTGTGTTCACACACCACCAGGTTTGGTGCTTACATGTTCCTCAAAGAAAACGCACACTTAACAGGAAGGGCTGTTGGGAGTTTTTAGGTCTCTCTTGAGTCCACAGCATTGAAAGGCTGACTTTCTGGTGTGCTCTTCTGCATGCGGACACCTAAAACTCCACCAAAATCTCAACTTTGTTGCCTGCTTTTAGCTCATGGAAACTATGACCTTAATCTGGTGTATATCAAGTAATTGATTCCAAATACAGCAACCATACAGACACTGATCCATCAATCTCCTTCTCAGCCTCCAAATGTAGTAGCTAAAGAAAAAAAACCACACAGTGCAGAAACTGTTCAAGAGCAAAACTAATTCTGCAGCAACTAGGCCACAGTGCTCTGGGGTACTGGTGACAAAGTGTGGTTAGCCTGGAGAGCTTGACCAACATCACCATTATTGCCCCGTCTGGAGAGACTCACCTCATGTAACTTTAGGGCTTCCATGGGTCACTGGGAGACTGTCTTCATTACACTGTATCCCAGTCAGACCTTTGACTTTCTTTTTGCCATTTAAACATTGACCTCAATAGTACCATATTTGCCTCTATTCCCATGATAATCCATAATTTCACCTGATTACCTTAACTTGCAGACAAGCAGTGCAGAAGTAATTTCTTTCTTCTCTAAAACAAGTGCTTTAATTGCATTGCTACTGCAGCAAACCAAAATGCAAAGCACTGCAATACATCCCCGGGTATGGTTTTCTGCGAAGTCCCACCAGACAGCTCAAGAGATCATCATGCTAACACAGATTTAGAGAGGCTCCTTTTCAAAACCAAAGATGATGAAAAAATCTACTGCAACAAAGACTGCTGACAGTCAACCTTCCCTTCCTGAAGAAGGAAATGAGGCCACTCAGCACTTTGCTCAATGTGGAGTTGCTCAATGATTCATCTGGGTGGTGCTCAAGTTTCAAATCCCACCAGGCGTTGCATCCATCTCCTCTGAGCTCAAGGTATGCCCTACAATGAGCCTGTGTTTGGCTGTAGCAGCCAAGCAATGCAAAGATATGTCCTTGCCTTGTCTTTCGGTATTTTAAAAATTTTTCCTAACCCCTGCCTATGGATGCATTCTCCACATCCTATATACACACTTCTCATTTTCTAATGCCACTTCATTGAGGCACTGATCTCAAAATTCATCATTTCAAGTTTGCATGTCAATCTGAACAGAAGTTTTATTATCAGGGGACCTCAGCTCCTACACTCTCCTCACAATAACTTACAAAGCCAATGCCTGCTATGTGAGCATGCAGACAACATTAGCTCTTGGAGCAGAAGCCACATCAACCTCTGTCTGGGCACTGGAGATTTGCTTTGCCCAAGGGCTGCCCAGAGAAGGGAGAGAACAAGAAAGAAAGAAACAGCACTAACAAAAATATCACAGAAGGCACAGAAGGAAGGAAGAGCACCACTCCTTGGCCAGAAGACAGTCTCGCCTTCCCAAATTAGAGAAACTGCTTTCTAAATGAAATTTGTATCAACACTAACCAATACAAACTATATACTAATATAACCTATTTTTAAAATGTTCCAGAAGTGCTACAGGGAAGGGCATCTATGTAGAGAACTACTTACTGAGTCCAAGCTGAGCAATTTCTTCAAGTTCAGCTTCTGTCTTTGATGCAGCAATTGCATGAGGCAACTTCAATGTGAATGGAAGGACATCCCTGTTTCCAAAGAGAAAAAACATTATGGTTTTCAGCAACATCCATAGTTTTAAAAGCTTTTTTAAAAAACACTGGCAGTGGCTGATCTCTGATTATTTTCTTCTTGAGCTGTGGCAGGTAGCAAGATCATTAAACACACAGCACAGCTAAACATTACATTACCGACCCCAGGGCTCCTTTACATTGCAGAGTGGTGTGAAGGGCAAATGACAGTCAAGTGCCCAGGACTTTCCCTAGGATCATTTCCATAGAGACATCCAGTAATTTTTGCCTTTCCGACAGAGGCTTTTTACATCTGGTGCTCTACAAGCAGATCAGTCAGATGCAAACTTGTTACCTAGCCTTAAAACTTCAAAAAAAGCTTCTTACTTACTGAATACACTGTTCACTGCTATTCTAGTTTTCAGAACAAAAATTTTATTCTAACTAAATGTTGCTAAACTGCATAATCTGTAGTAGAAGCACCCATAGAATTAAGACTAAATGAGAATCCTACACAACTGGCATCAGCATCAATTTTATTTTTAAGCCAACCATCTGCTATAGCACAGACAGGTAGTGGGTCTTTATCACATAAATATTCTCTATGTTGTGTTAGCTTCTTGAAAAAACACGATCTCAGAATTCTACTCACACTCGAGCAAAGCATATGCACAAGACTGATACATTAGCTCAAAAGCATTTGGAAGGCACTTTACATGGTACCAAAGAAAATCCAGAGTCCAGATCATCATCATGGTCTCAATTCAAAGATAGCTAAACCCTCATAAAAACTGCTTGAGTACCTCCTGCAAGAAGTTCCCTCCAATTTTAGAAAATCCTCCCAGATTTCCTGTGATGTACCAAATGGTACTGTCTCTTTTTTACAACAGCTACCTATCTGCCTCCTTTAGTCTGTACAAAGCAATTTTGAACCTTCAGTGAAAGAAAATGGATAGACTAATGCCAACAAATCTCTGTTTGCTGCATGATCCTGTTGGTACCTAGAGAAAATGTACCAGAGCCTGGCAAGTGGGCAGGACTGAAAGGGTGACAAGATAAGGAATATCTCTTCATTAAATTACTTCAAAATGCATTTTAAGCTAAGTTCTCATCTGAGTGATGACCAATTACCCATGTGGTATCAGTGCTGCTTTTATTACTATGCATGTAGAGCTCGGCTAAACAGAGGCTGTAGCAAAGGGGTCTAAGATGCTTCTCCACCACAAACAAAACCAGCAAGCACAGCAACCCAAGAGCATCCCACACCAGAAATCATCACATGGTCAGCATGAACTGGCAGCCTTGATGCAGCAAAAGGACTGAGACTATCACAGCTGCCTCTCCCTGCTTCCTTCACAAAACGTGTACACCTGTGCAGTTTGGTTGTGTCCTGTCTGTGCATACATACAGGGCTCAAGTATCAGTTCGTAAATTTTCACCTGTAAACTGAAGTCAATTTGAAAACAAAAGATAAAAACACCAGATACTTTTTTTCTGCATACTACCTGGAAAACAAGTTTGGCAACCATAAACTGCAAAGCTGACAAGGCCGTTTTTGTCATTCACCATTTAAACTGACATCTCCCAGTTGTCATATTCTACACATCTGACATTTTTTCCATTATGCTCCAAAAATTCTTCTCACCAGCAATTCCAAGGAATTGATTTTGCAAGCTACTTTGTGATTGTTTTTAAATGAGCTACAGAGCACTTACGAAAGCATCACAAGATATCAGCTAAAGTGAAGGTCAGCTTGGCACCACCTCACAGTTGGGTGGGTATAATCACAGCAGCCTCCCAATAATCAGTATGAAGTAAGGCAGAGACACTTGCTTCCAAGACTCACCTCTGATTTCTATCATTACCTTCTAAGGCTACCCAGGAATATTTGCAGATTGGCAACATAAATATCATGCTGAACCAAGTCCTCAAAAGTCTTTGTCTTGCGACAGTCTAGCAGATAAGACTGCTAGAACACAGCACCATCTTACCTGCTAATACAGTAGAAAGCAATGAGTCTGAACAAATCAGCAAAACTTATTCCAGACCCCTCCAAGGAAAATGCTGCAAAGAAAGTTACAAGAAAAAATCACACATTAATCCACTGTTTCTTAAAACAGTTTAATAAAACACATCTTAGATTTTAGCATGAAGTTAATAAGTTTTCGCCATCAAACTAGCTACTGTTTGGTTAAGAGAAAACAACTCTGTAGAGGAGTACATATCCCTGCTGAAGGCATTTTCAGGAATATACTGGTAATCTTGGTGGCTGGTTTACTTTTGTATTCCAAGCATATGTTCTAGTTCCTGTAAAACAGATTAAGTGTGATAAGGCTTGCACAATGTTTTGCTAATGGACAACAACTCAATAACTGAGGCTCTCTTTGTCCAGTGTACTAATATACACAATTTAAAATCTCTTATTTCCTCCTCTTGAATTCTATTCTACTCACTTGTCTTTACCCTAGGTGTGTAGAACCAAAAGTGATAAATTTTCATTCACTCCAAGAAAATCTTTCAACCTGAAAACCCTGAAAAAAACTACAACAGCTCTGTTGCATGGCATTGCCTTGCACAAGGGGAAAGACATGAGCAGTGCCTTTCATTTTCCCCCACTTGATACCATTGTTTCTTATTGATACAAATACTTGTTCTCAGTAATAATGATGATTACATAAGGCTCCCTCTGATGCCTTAGCAATCTCACCCAATGACTACACAGATCAAGCAGAAGAAGCTCCTAGAGTTAAACAATCCACATCTTTTGCCTCTGGTCTAAAATGTCAGCTGTGATAAATAGCTAAAAATATCAGTAAATACTTCCCCCTTGTGGAAGAATTTGTTCATAAAAGACAGTATATAATTATTTTCTAGATGGGAATTTGTTAGTACAACAAGCCTCTAAATACAGCCTTAGACCACACTTCAATCAACTATTACTGACAACTTTATCTTCTCTTTGCCTTGCTTTGCTTGTAACTGGAACTAAAACCAGATACAGAATTAACGTTTTGCTCCTGGGTGCAGGGGAGCGTCATGGTTTAACAAAAGTTTGGTTTTCAGTTGACGGGTGGGGGGGTAATTTTCCCTGTGGGGAACCTGATGGAAGCAGTGAACTGGCTAGTTTTGAAGAGCCAATTAGCTGGCTAGGTTTGAAGATTGATACTCAGTCAAACCACTTAAAGAAGTTAAACACGCCCCTGTGAAAAAGCACTTTTAAAAACCGAACAAGCCCGGGAAAGCGCTTTCGGCCTCCGGCCTCGGAAGAGATAAAGGGGCGGGGAGGGGGTGGGCCGGGCCGGACCAGCGCCACACGGCCGGGGCAGCCCCCGCGCCGCCCGGTCGAGGTTTTCTGCTCCCGGAGGGGGTGCTGAGCGGGCTGCCGAACCCCTCGCCAGGGACTCGGCCGGGTCCCGTCCCGGCGGGTGGTGGGGCCCCTTCCCGGCGGAGCCCGCCAGCCCTTTTTCCAGCGGCGCTGCAAGGCCGTGCTGACCAGAGGCTATATTAGCACCGGGGGCAACCATGCGGCGGGGACCAGAGCCGGGAGCGGCCGCGACCGTCCCCGACCGCGCAGCCAAAATCGGCGTGACTGGAGACAACGGCACGCAGCCGTGGCTGCTTCGGCATGGCTCGTACGGGACTTTATTTGCTTAGCTGCTCTTTAGCCAGCCATGCTGTGGAATGAAGGACAAAACTAGAGGCAGTAGTTTGTGTTTTTTTTTTTTTTTCTTTCCAGCCCCCCGCATGAAGGAAAGGCGCATAGGTGGCGCCGGCAGCCAGCACGGCTTGCACGGTGCTGGCAGGACCACATGATCGGCAGCGAGAGACAGCGATTCCTCGATCGCAGAGCCCAGAAGAGATCAACCTTTCAACGATGCCAAACTCTATAAAAACTGTTTCAGTTGATAAAGCTTGAGAACAAATGAACTCACAAACACCAATTCTCTCCCGAATCAGGAAAAGGAAAGGGCAAAGACACGGAGAGAAAACAACATGGGACACTAAAGTCAGTGAAGAAGGAGTCAAATTCTGGATGGCAGGGGATTGGGGAGATGCCTCAGTCTTGGGCTGAAATCCTCTTGTAAGGCAATACAGAAGATATAATTGATGCAATCAGACTTTTTTTCCCCCTATAACTCATACAAGTGCTTTGGGGGAATGTAGCGTTCTAACCATAGCCATGAACAGAGGCACCAGTGCTAAAGCGAGCAGTTGTTGAAATAATTTTGATTCAATGAGAAATTTGAACAGAAAGAGAGGAAAGAGATGAGAAACCTTGCCACCTCTGTTCCCAGAAATAAAGAAAGATAACTTTTCTTTTATGCTAGAACACCTCATCCTTAAAATTGCATCCTTAAAATTTTATAGCCCATAAAAGCAGCTGTGGGAAAGCTGCAAAATTATAGAAGGGACTTTGTCACTGCAAAGACATTTTTCCTTTCCCAGGCAGCTGATTCACTGTAACATTAAAGCCACAAAATAACTGTTTCTTATAAAGAAGTCTCCATAGCATGGCAAGAAAGACTGCTCTCCCTAAGCGAACTGAAGAAAGATTATTCTAGAGGTGGTAAACTGACTGAAGTACCAAGTTTTGTCTTCTTACATTATCAATGAGAAAAGAAAGAAAGTGTGTGTGGGGGAAAAGTGTTCTGAAAGTTTATTCTGTTGGGTTTTTTCCTTACTATTTTTTCCCTCTTATTTCTGTTAATAAAATTTCTCTGTACCCTTTAAAGTTGTGCCTGTTTTGCCCTCCTTCTCCTAGTACCTCATAGCAAAAAAAAAAAAGAGTAAATATGTTCCAGTGGGTGCACTAGTGTTTAGCTAGCACCAGACCCACAGGGAGGGAGAGATAAAAAAGGAAAAACTCAACTAAAACTATGTCACTTTAGAAACAGAAACAGGAGTTAACTACAGACTGTGTTATGTTGTTAAAATGAAATATTTGCTCCACTTGCAGTTTCAAGCACCACATACACTCACCAGCTGCAGCTTCCTTTTTCCATTCCTAAATCTCAAACTTATTTTTCACATGCTCCCTTTCAAAGATATGAAGGCAGTATTGGTTCAAAACAATTTGGAGTACTAATATTTGCTAATTTCTACTGAAAAAAGAAAGAACCATAGTTTGAATTAAAAAGAGAAATCATTGATCTTGCAACAGAAACAGTTCTAAAGGGTTAAAAACCATTTAGCTATTACACCAAAATCCCCAACAACCAAAAAACAAAGCAAACAAACCAAACCACAAAAAGAAACCAAAACTTAAACCCACTAACAACAAAAACAAGCCCAACAACCCATCCTACACCTGAATTGCAGACAGAGAAAGCTCATGACAACAGTCCCCTGAGTACAAGGAAATACAAGGACATTTCATTTAAAGCAGACAGGATTCCAGACTGTCTCTACAAAAGACATGTAAGTTTCTAAGAGGATAACTACTCATAAAAAGAAATAAATCCTGAATTCAGCAAAGTACACAATGGAAACATTCCAGCTGCAGCAACTTTTAATGTTTCTAAATATCTGCCCTCCTTGTGGCAGAATATGCCTGACCCACTCCCAGAGACCACCTCAGAGAGCAGCACAGGCAGCCCATGACATTTGCATGACTTTGGGTATCCTCTGCTGCAGGTTTCAGCAGCAAATGCTCCTGCGTCCTACAGGGAAAAATGTACCTAAGGAACAGCTGAAAACTACCTAACTCACAACTTACTGTATGTACTTTCTTTTATGGCAAATTCTTTCAGGCAGGACCCACAGTCACTGGACAGACGCAGAGAGATGACTTTCTTCTGCAGCTTTGCAGATTTCCTAACCAGAAATATCTGTTGTGGAGAAGGCAGAAGGACATGGTTTTAGCTTCATCACAGATGCCAGAATAAATACAGATCATATACAGAAAGGAACCAGAACAACCTCATGATGTCTGCTCTAAAACATACCGTAATTTTACTTAGTAATTATTGCATTGGGTCCAACACCTGGGTGTAAAATGGCAGCAAAACCTTTGGGAAGAGCATGTCCTCAAAGAAACTGAGATTCATCTTACCCCAGGAGGCTGTGTTTGCAAAATTTCCATGGCTTCAGCATCATTCAGACCAAGCTGCAGCCACACAGGGTGAGTATGGAGGAGTTTGTCCAATATGCTTAGCCTGTTGGATAGGCTGTCATATCCAGAGTCCCGGGGGCAGCTTTTTACATCATTTTTCTCACGAGAGACATTATCCATGTCCTTTATTAGGCTGTGAAAAATTCAGAAAATAAAAAATTAGACATGCTAACCTCCTATGAATGATTACTCAGGTCAGCAAACATAATTACCACAAAGCTTATGGCACTGCTGACACTCTGGGCTGATATTTTTCCTACTGAGAAATCTTATATTTAGCATACACAAAGATTGTCTTTAAAGGTTCTCAATTCAAAGCCAGCTTGAAGATAAGCCTTAGCATTCTTATGTGAGACTGGAGAAATTCAGCCATCACTTCAGGTACAATTGTATGTGCAGATGTGATTGAACATTTCACTTGCCTTTGTTGCTGGGCTAATATATGGAAAAAATTCTCTTCAAGGATATTTATGCAATTCAGACACTTTCATTCCCAGATCCACTGCAAACATTGCAACCCACAGCAATCTTGCTCTCTCCTGCCTGTCAGAAAAATCTGTTCAACACTCTGACAATGGAGCAACCCTCTACCTATTGGTGACCACTGGCATCAGACACAAGAACTTTTTCTGTTTGGAGGGATTATTTTCACAACACAAGTCCACAAACCAGCATCACTTCACCTTATGCCCAGACTACTGTCTCTGCTCCAGCAGCTCTGTTGCCTTCACAGCTGCATATCCATCTTTGCTCCCCTCTGCTAAGAGGTCAGAATGGGAGAGGGTGAGAAAGAGATGAGACACCCAAGAAAGAAACAAGGAAAAAAGTGTTAAACCCCCAAATAACACTCCCCAAGGCACAGCTTCCCTAAAATTATGTCATAAGTGGCAGTCACTTCTTATCAGACTCCTGATAAATTCTGTAAATATTTACATTTTTTCCATTTTGGCATAAAAGGTCCTTACCTCACATTTTAATACTACACTTCCCAGGGTCAAAAACAAGTAAGGAATTGTATATTTACACTCCAAATTCCTTTGGCTGTGGATTGACTGCTACGTGAGAAATAAAAGCTAAGCTATGTGTGAACGTGGCAAAGTAATGGAAGGTTAAAATTTATTTGGGGCAGAGCATCTAAAGTTACTGCTACATTCAGTAATGAAGTTCTTGGAGGCTACAGAGTCTCATTATTAAAATCCACATAAACAGAATACTTTGAGAACTCCTTTTGTTATGCAAAGCTTCACCACCACCCATAAAATAGAGAACACCCAGTACAAGTGCACATGTGTTACTGGCTCAAATTCTTCATTTCTGAGCTAGAAGTACATCCTGTGATACTCCCCATGCTAGAAATCACTAAGGAGCAGTCATTCTGGTGTCAGCTTCCTGATGACAAAATTCAGGAACAGATAAAAATCACCCTGCAAGCGCAACCAACTCCCTGAGATGTCAAGCAGAGGATGTGCTCCCCCTTACAGACCTTTTCTGTGGCAGGAGAGGCCCTGGGCAGCAGAGGGCAACACAGCTCCACCTCCCCACTGCACACTGTGCAGCTCTTCTGAATTCTGTGCTTTGGACAGTCCCTAAGCAGCACTAGCAGCATTTACTATCCTCATTATCCAGCTACTGTACCCTCAGCAAGTGGGTACAGAGTTCACAAGCACAGGAGCACTGAATACTTAAAAAACAAACAAAAAACCTCTCTGCCCTCCATAAAAAACACCCACATCAAAGAAAAGAAGCCAAATCAAATTAAAATCCACCAACCAAACAACAGAAAAAAGCAAATGACAACTACTTTCTTCTAGCTGTGTTCAGCAACTTGCAGCATCTCTGGAGAGGGCAAGCAAGGAAAGTAAATGGGGAAGAGAACTTTCACTGTATGATCTGATAAGAACAGGCAAAACCATTTGACTTTTCATTACCTGGATCAATTACCACTACCAGTGTTTGCCTCTTTCTTCTGTTTCTTCTTTCCATTTGCTTATTTATGAAGTGATGCTTTTCAGATTTCCAAGGCATCTCAAACGCAGATGGTTGATTTNACTGCCAGTATACCTTCAAGAGGCACAAAATATGCAGGAACACATTGGGTGCAGGAGGGAAGTACTTTTTACATCGGTCATGACGGTCTGAAACTGCCTCAGTAGGAATACTGGGTTCTCTTTTTAACCAGTCCCAGCAGAGCCTAGTGTCGCTATGGATGAATCTCCAAAAGTCAAATCATGAACGACAAAAGTGTTTTCCTGAGCTCTGCCTCCAGTAAATACTGCTCAGAAATCTCCCACTTGCCCTCAGTGCCAATTAGCATTACAAACCAAAGGGAGCTGTGGCAAAGTGCAAGTTATACACCAATGCTGGCTGCAAGCTTAGACAGATACAAATAATTTCCACTCCCCTTGGTCAGTAGGTGAAAACTAAATATGCTGCAAGGGGAATATGTCCAAGAGGGAAAAGTTTTTTGCCTACTAAAGACATCTACCTCACATTCAAAGGAAGGTGTGTGACTGGTATGAGCTAGAATGCCTGGCATTGCTTGCCACCACAACACCACCTAAAACTGGCAAGAGTTTGCATGGGCACGTGGACTCATGATGTTCCTCTTTGGCATGACTGGCTTCATGTTGTTCCACACCCCCTAGATCACCATAAATCGGCAGACTACTTTGAATGGGGAGCTATCAGGTTTTTGGAACCTCCAGGTACTTAGGTGCACGATCCCTCCCACATGCTGAGATACAAAGAGGAAACTCTCTGACCTACATAGATGGGCACCTCCTTGCTGCAGCTGCTTCTGCTCCCTCAAGAAAAAAAGCCAAAGCTTATGAATATCTGATCATGACCAGAATTTCTGCCACTGCTAAACACTAAAGGTCCAAACAACAACGATGCAACTTGGTTACACCAGCACTAGAATGTTATTGCAATCTGTGGTGAGGTAAACAGGAATAGGAAACACCTTTTCCTATTTCCTCTTCCCAAATAATAAAGAAGGAGGCAGAGAGAAAGATCTAACCTGCTGACCTCTGGAAAAAGCATACCTTGGACAAACCATAGCTGACAAACCCCATGCAACCCACTCTGAGAAGCTGTTTCCCAAAGCCTGGGAGCAAATGCAGTAAAAAAACCCCACTGGTCTGTTTTGACAGCCTATTTGCAGTGGTCTAGCATTACTGAGCATTATATTCCCAGTTTGCTTTTTATTCTTAAAATAATTTTAATTAACAGTCTGGGCATTAGATATACAGTCAAACCCTGACACATGGGAGTTCTCTAAACTTGTTATGTGTTGAGAGTTAGACTAAAATTATTTGGGACTTGGATGTGTGTGTAACTACTTTGGAAACAATTGCATGGAAAGAATAACCATTTGAATTAATGAGCAATAGATTAACTCGAGTGTGCTGAACAAGAATAAGAAGTTGCTGTAACCTAAATGCTAGCTAGCAAAATGCGCTGTATATTACGCAACAACTAAATTCCTCTCCTGGTTTTACTTTCGGATTGGAGGATGTCTGATTGGTTGGTTTGTGTTATTTGTTTCAGATTTTGAAAAAAAAAAAATTCCTGATAAAAGACAATCTGACCAGGTCACAATAAACAAAACTGAAACACAAATCAGCCTGAAGGGATGGTCTGCTTTAATTCAGAGCTGCTAACAGTTCCTCTTCAGTGGGAAAGGTAGGTTTTAACACTACTTACAATGAACTGAAGAAAACACATGATTCATGCAAGTTTCCTTAGATTTGAGAAAACTCATAAACACGTGGGAAGTACAGAGAGGTAATTGTGAAGATAAACAATGCTAAGGTGCAACCTGATTAGACTTAGCTCACAGTAAAAAAGACAAGGAACAGGCTGAAGCTTGTAACCAGGATGATCCTTGGTCATTATGTGAACCTTCCTCCAGTCCCACCAAGTTAACCACCAGTTTGACTATCCACTGCAAAATCCCTGGATTTCTGTAAATCTAACAGCACTTAATCAGCCCAGCCCAGTCTATACAGTCATACTGAGCATCAGCTGGGAGGGGCAGAGAGCCACTGGTAACTTCCTCCTGCAGCTAAAAGAACAGGACAAGACAGCTGGGAAGGAGGTTTCTGCGTGCTCGCCTACCTGTCAGCAGTAACAGAGAAGTGGCTTTCTGTGCAGTACAGAGGATGGCTCTACTGAAGTGAGTAACCACTGTGGAGAAGACAGTGGCGTGAGGGCTGTGCAGTGCAGGACACAAGGCAGGGAGCAAAGCTCTGCCCCTGTTCCTTCCAGGGGAGCAGAGCAGGAAGGGAATAAGTTGCTGCAGCTGCGACGCCAGCAAAGCATCCCTGAATCACTCCACAGGCACCAAGTGCCCCGGGAAGCCTGGAGCTTTACAGCCTTCCCTCCAGAGGGACAGCAGGAAGTGTCGGCCCCTCATGGACAATCACACAGCCATGCAGGGGGCCTGGGGCGTCTAAGAGATCATCCAGGTGCATCCAGGTGCCACCAGACCTGTCCCACGTGCTCCTGGTTGCCGTGGCATGCAGAAGCTCTATCGTTACTCTTTCAAAGGTCACCGGAGTGGCAGGGCAGAAATCTGTCCCACTAATTCCCTTTCTGACAACTCCCCTCATTTGCATCATTGAGATAAATGTCTGCACTGGGGAAAAGGCCAGGCATCAAAAAAGTGGGACACTGAAACAGTCCCCCTTAAAACACATTTTTGCAAGCCTTTTTTATTTTGCCTAGCTATAACATATTTACAAGCCAGAGTGGCAATAAGCCCTTGAATCATTCTTTATATTACTTGGGCCATATATATTAAAAGGAGAGATGAGCCCAAAATAAAGTATATAAGGTGAGGAGTATAAATCTGAAAGTTACCACATAACCACAAAAAAACCCCACACCACAATACTAAGGTTGCAAACACGCAATTTCATGTCCTCATTTTTCTGAATTCAGCTGAGAGCTTTGCAACTGCTGCCTTTCCAGAACTGCTCTGGGTGTCTGTGGATACCTGATGAGGTGGAAAAAGAGCAAGGAAAATGGACATGCCATAGAGACATTGAGCTCCAATTTCCCTAGATGCAAATCCAAAGGTCATATCAAGACACCAACTGCTGAACAGCAGAACACACAATAAGAGCAAACTACATTAATTGCCAAGGTTTAAATTAACTACAAAGAAATAAAGTTATAACAGTAAACACAGCCTTGTGAGGTGTCTAGTTTAAGCAAGAACTCTGCAAAACCTTTGTTGAAATTACTATAATCTTGCTCTGTAGCTCTATTAAAAAAAAAAAAAGGTGTCAGTGCTAAACTACATAATTTATACCAACTTTGGTACAGCTTCTTCCTTACATAGAAGCATGCAGTTCAGAATTGTGTAGACACAGCAGGTTTGACTTTAACTCATTTATTCAGACTTCTTATTTCACATTATCATATTGAAGTGACAGAGAATTTTTTTTTTAATGGCTATTACTATTTTTCATGGAAATTGCACTATTCACTTTTTTCCTGTTAGGTTTACTTACATATCTTAAACAAAAATATATTTTGCAGTCAAGATTAACAAATTAAGGTTAAAAATCCATTTAAAAAATCAATAAAAAGAAAAGCCATGATCTGTAAAATGGGGAGGCTTAGTTGGCTGTTTCCAGCTAAGTGCTTCCACCAAGATTTTACCTTCGGTAGACCTTAGCCTTTCATGCATATGATGTATTCAAAGATACAGGAAGGCTTTTCTTAACTGAAAAGTACCTGATGATCTCTGAAGTTAATTAGCTGAATTCACAAAATGAAGAAAGTATCCTTTCTGCCCCTCTAAAAGAACTATGCTCTCAAAAGCTTTAAAACTCAAGTCATGTTCCATAGCCAAAGACTTTAATTAGTTTAACTGTCTTACATTCTTTACCACTTGGGCAACAAAGTTGATGCTTAATGTTTTTGGAAATAATCTACATATGATGCTTTGTAGTAAGTTCTACCAGATTTCAAATTCATTTATAGGAAGAAAAAGAGCTAAAAATCTCGGATGTAATTCTAAAAACAATTTTCTACTTCATTAACTCACTGCTAGAAGAACAAAGCCCACCAGCTCCAGGGCTGGCCAAGACCATGCAGTCAGATAATGTAACAATACCTATACTGGCTGCTTTCCTCTCGCAACAAATATTTCAGCTAAGTACAAAAATGTGTTCTCTTCTTAACACAACAACTAAAACACTGATTATCCTCCAGATGTCACTTTAGCAAATGTTACTGTTCTAGAAAGGCCAAAATGCTGTGGTCCCATTCTGCCCACTTAAAGCTACAATTTCATTTTTTTTTACGTGCAAGTTACTCATATATAAATTAACTTAAACACATAACCCACATATGCATCAACTTATAGCAGTCGATATTTCACTTCATAAGCTGAGAGCATAAATAAATCATATTATTGTATCTTGAATCTTCAAAGGGCCACCTGAAGCAATGGACATTTTGTCTTTACAGCATGAAAGCAAAGCTGTGCCACAGAACAGGTAATAAATAATGTTAGTAGTTTCTTGCTGTAGACATTCATCAGGATCCAGTTTTTAACAAGGAAGTAGAAGGTCAGTTGCAATTAGAAGATATTGAAGCAAATACTCTGAACAACTGAATCTCCTGCACAAAGGGAAATTCCTTGGACCAGGAGCAAGATTATCTACACCTCCGGTGCTGCTAGGGAGAAAAGTGCTAGGACAAAAGCCACTCAAGAAGAAAGCACAGTAAAAACATTCCTGTCGTGGTAGACCCTCCAGAACCATGAAAATAAACATTTTAATCACCTTTGCCAATCAGCAGATTCATCCTCCACTGTGAGATCTGTCTGTACCATCTCCTGTTTCAGTTCTCCGATTTCTGAGGCAATTGTGTCAATGAGCTAGAAAGGGACAAAAACAGTATGACATCAAGTGAGTGGAAGAGGCGTGGAAAAGGAGCCGGGGCAAGTTTAGTCACCAGAGATTACAAGCTTTTTTTTTTTTTTTCTAAAATTGCATCCTATTTGGACTTCCCCTTGCAAAGGAAAAAGTAAGGTTGGGAGGTTGGGGCCACATATAAAGGTTCTCAGAGGAAGAGTAATTCCTGTTTTGCTGTTTTGTGCCAGTACAAAACCTTCCAGTTTGGCTAGCCTTTTAATTTAAATGGATTAAATTTGCAACCACTGTGTATTATACAACATCTTACAAGGACTAAGTTATTTAACTGCTCGTAGCATTTGCCTTCTCAAAAAAAAAAAAAATTCCATGTGCAAGAGTTTTATTTCAGAAGGGACACTAAGGCAGCATTACAATACTGTGGAAAAGCAACGAAGCAAGAGGGAGTGGGTGGCTGCTTTTCACTATGTTTCATTAGGTTTTGGACACCACCTGAATAAAATTCAATTAAAAAAGAATTGCCTTGCAACACTTCAGCTCAGGTAGAACACCAACCTAATTCCAGGAATGAGGGCAAAAACTCATTTTAAGGGGGGCAAGACTAGCACTAAGGCTGTATCCTGAGAAATGCAGAATTTGCTAGCCAGACTTCAGGGAAACATTTTGTTGAGCAGAAAGCAACCACGAAACTTGCAAAGCCTGCTCTCTTGAACACTTTTTTGTAGCCAATGTATCAAGTTTTCTTGTCACGCTGCACCACCCAGCCCACAAAGCCAAGCAGGGTTCCCTCTCTCCTGCCAGGAGGGAACCTAATGAAAGGTTTGCAGTGATGCAGTGATCTCTAGTACCTTGGACCCCTGCACATCACAGCAAACAAAAACCCTGGCGCATGAAGCAAAACCAGCTTTGGGGTCCAAGTCAGAACAGTCTTCACAGCTGCCCTGAAGGTATGAGCCCAAGTCCCACTTAGGGCAGGCAACTCTGTACCGCAGCATTTTCAAATAACTGCAGGCATCATTTTCCTAAATTGTTACATTAGAAGTTTTCCTCCACCCTAGGAATTCACACTCTCCTTTGCTGAGCAGCATTATTCCAATCAATTCAAAAGAAGTTTTAGTCTCTGCTTACAAAAGGTCAACTCCAATAAATAAACCTTATGTAAGAATGAACATGACACTACCCACAGCCTAAGGGCTTTTTTCTGTCCAAGTCATAGCTCCCAGTGTTGGAAATTACATAAAGTTTAACATTTTTTAATGTAACTTTAGTCAGGGGTTTTGTTTGCCTTTGCCCAGAGGGAAAGGAATTGAAGTTTCTTTTCAAAGGACTGTTCCACCACTGATGAGGCCTGATGAGCTTAGTATCTCCGCAGACTAGGAGCAGCACAGAAGATAACAACCATTAACGAATCTCAACTCCAAACATCACCCCTGGCATGGTCCAAGACTCCTGGTCTAGGAAGAGAGAGATAAAGAAGACTGAGAAACTAATTAACATTGAAGGCGAAGGATCAATAACTGATAGGAAACCAAATACTAAGACCTTGAGACCAGTGAAAATTGATCCAATTATTTTTCTCTTTCAGTTTTGACTGAATGTGAAAAATCTAATAAAGACCTGCGTGATGGAATGATTTTCTCTGCACAACCAGGGTAATGTGTGGATGAACTGTTTTCTGTTGCACATCCTGGCCAGAATAAAGTAACTAATTCTCTAGCACTAAAGATTGTTGTTGGGGAGTTTTTGTTTTTCCCGCAGTTATGGTGACACCAGCCGTATGCAGCACTGAACTGCAGAGGTGTTGCAGCTGCTGATTCCCGAGCAGCCCTGAGTCACTGCAGCCAGATGTGAGCAGTGTCTCCCTGAAAATTCCAAGGGGCAGCCAGAGGAAGCCAGGCCAGCCTCAGAGAGCAGCCGGAGTGGGCCAAATTTATACATTGCCAGCAAAGCACCTCTGCAAAGCTGCTTCAGCTGGAGACAGCATGAAAGCTGAGCTGCTACTCCCCACGAATCAGCTCTGCACAAGAGCTCCTCTTCATGGGCTGCATCACCTCGAGTCTTTGCATCCTAACACCAAGTGTGGCCATAAAGAGCCATCACAGTGATTTGTCCCGTTCTCTGACCCATCCACAGGGACTAAGTGTCATGCAGGCCAACAGTCTGCACAACAAGGGAGCTTTTCAGCACGTCTCCCTGCAAAGCTTACAGTATGAGCTCTCCACAGAAGCACCCATGTGTTTTCAGCCACCTCCTCCACACCTGCCTTGCTATCTGGCTGGCAACTGAGCTAACTCTTGTTAGTGGGAATGTTGCTGTTGAGCAGAGCTGCAACAAAACCCACATCCCTCCCAGAAAACAAAATCTCAGGGAGCTACAGCAAAGAATTCTCATTCCAACTGTACTAACAGCAAAGTAATCTTAACACAATTGAATTTGTATGCCTGCCTCAAAGAGAACTCTGCAGAAATTATCATTCCTGAGAGGAATTATTCCATGTTTAGCAACTTCGCTTCTTTTTCTAAAGAGGACTTAAACAAAATGGCACATTTCAAGCAGCCTTACGTTCACATTCTATTCTACAGGCTAAATTTCTTGGCTATACTACATAGCCTCCATGAAAAATCAGCCTTATTCTCTAAAAGTCAATATATTCTGGACAAGGAAACCAGGTCAAAGTGGGGCATCAAACCCCAAACTGACCTGTGAAGTTCCCCAGGATGGAACACACACCGCAACCCAACCAAGACTAATCACCTACCACCGTATACTCCACCTCAATGAAAACACTGATCTCTAGGAAGAAACCCCTCATTTTTTTTTCTAGAATAAACCACCACTTAAAAATAAATATCGTCCGCAATTTCAAACTATTTTTCCCTAAATAAATGACAAAAACCAAGTTGCTCTTTTCTTGATTTAGGAAAAGAAAATCTTATGGAGTTGCATCATTTCTGTATCCTTGCAATAAACTGACAGATACTGTTACAACAGCATTTTTCTATCAAATAATGTAAGGTGTACTCATGATTTTATGACAGCATTTCCCAGTATTTAGGATCAATGACACTTCTGGTGATTATACAGTGCACATGATGCACACGTGACTAGCATCATACAAGGTGAGCTGTTAATAGCATGTTTCAAAAAGCAGGAAGGATCCTGGATATGCACTATTATTAGCTCCAGCCCTGAGGAAATACACAGCAGCAGAAGGCTCTGCCTTTTTAGCGCAAGGCTAAGAATAATTGGAATTCTTCAAAGAGACTTCTCTATTTGCAACAAGTGTGGTACCTCTTTGGCTGGAAATAACGGGAAAACTCACCCCTTTGTTTCAACAGACCTGAAATCAACACGGTAAGAGGCAATTTCCAAAGGCAAATGCAACTGAAGTGGATATACACATTTGTAAGAGGCCACTTTGAGTGTAAAGCCGCATACATGAGCCCAAAGACTTAAAAAGTAATCAGAAGAAATCTGTTGAGGACTGTTTACGTCTGTGAAATAGATATTACTCTGCTATGCTATAGAAAGAGGACGTTTACCCAAAAAAATGCATTTTGAAGTATGACATCTTCTCAGGTGGTTAACTAATCAGTATTTCTTAAAAAACAAAATTGAGATCTTACGTAGCATAACAAAATAGCTCTTTTTGTGTGTAATGATTTTCCTTTGGAATTTATTTTTGATAAAGCACTATTCTGTAAATTCAAAAGACACTACAGTGTAACCACTGTAAATCCAAATAATAGTTATGACTCAGGCAACATGAATTCACATAGCAGCCCAGTAGAGTATTGCCTAACCAAATCTATCCTAAACATTAGATTGCCAAATACCCATGTACTAACTGTTTACATTCCTAACATCCATGAACAAAATAATGAAATGCAAACATCTTAAACCACAGCATTTCCTTTCATAATGCACCACACTCTGCTTATTGTCAATTGATTCTGAGCTCAACAAGACTGAGCTCAGCTTTTGGGAGCTGGCAAGGGTGACAGTGAAACTCCTACGCACAGGCCATGAACACGGCACCTCAGCATCCCAGCATTCTCTCACCACACCACCACATCTATTTTGCTTTTCCATCCTTCAGGATGTTGTACGAGCAGCAAAAATCAGAGCCAGTGTGTCCACCAGAACCAACTCACTCCCAAGGGGCTCCATTCACATTTCTGAAGCTGCTCTGCTGACACTCACATCACTGCCATGCATCAGGGAAAGCACACGCCCAAGACCAGATATAGACAGTGCCTCTCCCAGAAGTCCAGCATAACTACAGCTCTTATTACTCACTTGACTTGAAAAGTTTCCTGTTCCCAAGAAGATAGGTGGCTTTGATTTGATGTCTGTTCCCAGTTTAGAAAAAAACTGTGTGACAACTGAATTCCTGCTTTTTGTGTTGAAATGTAAATAAGCTTGTACAGAGAATTAATGAAACTGCCGTATTCTGAGAACGCACTGAAAGAGTCAGCCATTGCAGAATGTTTTCAAGCCCTGAGATTTTCAAGAAGAAAAACTAAGACGGGTGCTTCTGATCTGGCAAGGGGACACGGGCTGAAGACAGCGAGATCAGTATCAGACTGGACAAATGAGCCCCAGCACTTACCATTCCCCCTTCCTGCCAGCATCTCATTTTTCATTCTTTCTGGAGACCTGCATCCTCTTTGGCATCACATCTTCTCCTTCCTGTTTTGATAAGCACAACATAGCAACCTTCATAGAGAGCCCTGTGTGATGAGGTGGCCAAGTGCCAGAGACGAGCCTGACTGGGAACGCTGCTTCTGGACTTGTGCAAGCCTCTGAATACAATCCAATATTTTGATACACGGCTGCAGATTCTGGTTATTTTGCACAGTGAGCTATGAATTTTCAGGGCCACTGTCATTGTTCAGTGTCTTACTCATCAGAAACAAAGTTTTACCCGATGCTTGGTTTTGGAACAGAAAAGCTTTACTGCTGTAAAACCTCTGATGCCAGTTCAGTAAACACTGGAACATTCTGATGAGAAGGAGGATAATTTAGTAAAGAGGACTTTTGTCAGAGACATATATTCAGCCCCTTGCCTTACCACAGACTCTCTCTGTAACCACTGGCAAGCTATTCAGTCCCAGAATTATCCAAGACTAACCCCATCTTTGCCTCATTCTTACTGCTTGCTGGCTCTGAGCATTCACCAGTCACAAGGTATAGAGTCCACAGGATTTAGCCTCTAAAACTATAGACTTCTGCTCTGTCTAAAATGGGGACAATACTCTTTTCCTTCTGTACTAACAGTCAAAAGAATGGCCGTGAAAAAACTAAGAGATGGTTAGAAGCTGTAGCAATGAGAACTACTTAAGACGCAGGGGAAAAAAAAAAAAGAAAGAAAAAAAGAAAAAAAAAAAGGTTGCAATTTCCCAACTGGTATTTGTCAGCCATTTTTCTGGCAAATCTTGCTGAGAATGGTAAAATACTCCCTTAAGAAGACTTAAGTGCCCTGAGAATCTGCATACCAGTGTGGTAAAGGTTTCTTAGGCAACTGGAAATTAACAAGCACAACATGAGAGCCATATGCAAGTACAGGCCACAGCCTGTGCATGTGGGAGAGCATTCTGAGGAACAGATCAGAAGGGATAAAAGGCTATATCTTGATTACTAGGTCTCCGAAACACAGACAGACAAGGCAAATTAAAATAATGCAAACTCAAAAAATTTGATGTGCCAAGTATTTTGCTTGCTCACCAGCTCAGCTGTAGCAAACAAGTGTATCTGTTGTCACAATTCTACTCACAGGGAGGAGGGGAAAAAAGGTAATTTCACTGTACACACACAAACTACCAGGTGCACTGCACACAGGCTGGGCACACTGGCTGCCTGCAGCCTCCAATCCCACAGTCTGTGCTCAACCACTGCCAACAGTGCAACTTCCTGGGGATGGTGAGAGGTCTGGAAAAGTAGCTTGGAGCCATCTTTTTCCCTGCCAGCATGTCCTTAAGAAAATTTAGGACCTTAGCTTTCTAATTGACAATGTTTCTTGAAATTGCCCGGGCAGACTGCAGACTGCATTTCTAAGCATTTAGAGTATATGCAACCCCATCATCAAGAACAAAACAGCTGTTCCAGTATCTATTTTCTACATAAGAATTACACCAGGAGATCCCAAAGGACTGCAGAAAATGACTGGGTGCTTGCTTACAGTCCCATCTGACATCAGGAGTCCTTCAGCATACACACAAGAGACAACCTAGATATATTTCCTGGAACTGAGATAGTTCCTTGCTGTGATTTGAAAAATAGGGCTATTCTCTCTGTTTGGCTGTGGAGTGTTATCAGCAAGGCTGATGTTTGTACTCCTGAGTTGCAGAACTGAGAGGTGGTTCCTGTCACTGGATGACCTGGTAATTGCTGGGCAAGACAAAAGAAAAACACGATGTCACTGCAGCGCTGATCGATGTCAATTTCTTAAAGATTTCCCTAAGGGAAACTTCTGCCCCAGAGGAAGGGAAGGAATGGAAACAGCAACACCCCAAGACGGCAGCGTTAGCAGCTTTCGTTGGAAGAAACTACAGCAAGTGAAGAATATTCCACGGGATGTGGTCACGGGAAGTTAATTCAGTGCTCAGAAGCACCTGTAAATTTTGATGGCTCCCTAAAGCAAAACCCTGCCCAGCAAGGCAGCCACTGCGACCCTGGCACATAGTTAACAGGATTCAGTCATCTTTTGAAAACTGCACTGGTAACTCCTACTGCAGCCTGGCTTTTTGGGATGCCAGTTGTTCTCAAAATAGGCAAAGAAGGGAAAACCATTTTCAATCCAGTAATGGAAATCATAAACCTGTACCACAACTTTAAGTGACATAAATCCAGTTGATGAAGGCTCCAGTAATTTTATGCCTTCGTAAGATAAAGCTTATGTTCTCAGCACTAGCAGCAAAGAAAGCCATGACCTATTTTATACCAAACATTCTATTCCACGTACAGAAAAAATGTACATGTGAAATAACTGGAGGGTAATCCAGCCACAAATCTGCCTGCAAAAAGAAATACTCAAGAAGTACTTCCCGTTTTACAGAAAAGGCTTACTATGTATCATAGAGAGTACTGCACATTCTGCTGTGCTCCTTTCACATAAACCCAGGTACTTTGTGTTCTGTATAAATATCCCATTTACCTTAAAGAAACTTCCTCTTTTGTCCACACAACGAGTTTTCATTGTCAAAGACGACATCTTCCCTGAGAAGACTCCACTGTATGCCTCGATCTCCTAAAAGCAGACACATATTTGTAATGGTTAGTCCAGTCTGTAGGAAATTCCTCAGCAATTCTAAGCCACAGAAACAGTCACAACAAGACTTCTGCCAAACCCTTTCCGTCAACAACATTGTGCCATTTATTTCCTACCAGGGTCCTTACAAATCCCTTCAGTCCATTAGTTTTCCATAAATTGCTTCAAAAATACAGTGCTACTCAGAGTTTCATATCTTTCCCTTCTCTTCACAGCTGATCCTGTAGCTGTGCCTAGATTTTAATGTGCTCATTAAAAAAGAATGCTAAAACATAATGATTGCTTTCTTTGTTTACTTGACCTCAGTCTGCAGTACAAACAGAACAAAATGTTAGATGTCATTACAATCCACTCTCAAATATTACAGTTTTAGTAGGACTTATCAAGAGGGAGAAAACAGTTTAGAATCACCCACAAGGGAGAAAACACTCTACAATTAAACTAAAAAGCAACAAACAACAACAACAACAAAAAGCCCAAACACTCCCCCCAAAAATGCCGCTTCAGGTTTCTAAAATGCAACTGTATCGTATTCAAGTCAGGAACTGAAGATGATGTTAGGAAAGAAGCTGCATTTGCTGCTATCAGGTAAACTGAATGAACATAAATGCATCCTTCAAGTTAGGAAAATCAAATCTCCACCTGAGAGTAGCAGAGTTCCTCTGAAGTCACAATCAGTTCACACCAGTAATTTGTGAATCAGCTTCTGAATTGAGCAGGAGTCAGTTCCATGACTAAAAGGTCCTTCTGTGATTTTTACAGGTGAGCTGTAATTGTTTTTAAACAGCCTAACTCTTCTCCTTGCCCACACATTTTCCAACCACATAGCAGGGAGTTATGCTGGAAGTTTCAGCTAGGGGCAAATAATGCAAGCGCAAAACATTCCAGAGTAGAGACAAAGACACAGCTTTTGATCTTATACAAGCAGAAATTAAAATGAAAACGGCTGTCAGCAGCACTGAAAACCAAGTTCAGTGGTGTGGCTGCAGAGAGAGATGGAGCAGAACAAAGCAGCTGGGAGAAAGAATGCTGACAGGTAAAAACCTGGATTTTACACATACCCCACACCAAAGACACGCATGCTTCTACTTCCCTCTAATGCCTTACAAGAAAGCATTGACATGGGTAAGGAAGACCAAGGCAAAAGGAGGAGCTTAAATGAAAAAAAGGGTTAAGTGAAAAACCCTGGCAACCAAAAGTACATGAGAAAACTGAGAGGTACAAGCAGGAGGAAAGAAACATTTTAGTTTTAACATGTAGCAGGAAGCTTTAAATAGTTCTCCTTGTTTCCAGAGGTCCTACCACAAGAGTATTAAAAAAGGTTACATTTTTCCACTTGAATTCTGGTTAAAAAGTAGCCATGCCAGGAAGCTCAGGAACCTGTCTGTCTTCCAGGCGGAGTTTGCCGACTTTGAAGGCTGAAAGAAAAATCTTGACTTCTATACTGTTGTGAAAACCGAACACTAGGGGATAAGCAAGAGAAGACAAAAAACAGTGCTGGAGAAAAAAAAATTAAAATAAAAATTTCCAACTTTCTTCCTAACTCAGTATATTTAAAGGATACACTCCCGGTGAAGCTCTACAGAATTGTGAACTGTGTTTCTTTACCTGGAAGTGTGCCTAAATAACTTGACTGCACTAATCCCATAAGAGATGATGTTCAGTGAAGTGCTGCAGGTGCTATTAAATGAGCTAAGCTCTGTCTCCTCATTTGCCACGTACACACAAGGGTACAGAGCAGCTGTTCCCCTCTGGGCAGCAGAAGAAATTATATTAAAAGAAAAAAAGTCTTCTTTAGATCAATTCTGGAAAGAAAATTTACACTTGAGAATGTTAAGGTGGAGAGAGACCCAAGAAACACAAAAAATAATTAGAATAAAATCTCAAATTTCCAAGTTAATCCCATTCCCTTAATGGAAACACCAAATTAAATGACACAGGAAAAAAACCCCAGATTTTTAAAGGAGTAACATTAGAGGGTTATGAGCAAGATTCCGCAGTTGTCTGTACATCTCTAATCTCAGTCATTAATCATTCCGTTTGCAAAGATCAACCCCTTCACAGGAAATCTCATAGGTTTGGTTTTTGTTGTTTTTCAATTTAACCACAAGGATGTCTGCATGCAATCCTATTACCAAAATAAGACCATGCTGGGATTTCTACATTCTCCACTCAAACGTACAGAGGAAGGAAAATACAGAAATACACAATTTTTGCCCTTCAAAGGGTGGTATGGCTCCAGTCAGAAGGAAGCCTCAAACAAAACCACTGCTTATTTCACTTGTAAGAAGTTCTGGAGCTCTGAACTTCTTCATAACTTCTATTACTATCACTATTTATGCAACATTACTGTTATCTGTAAGACCTTAACTCTGAGCCTCAACTGGGCTCTTCTCAGCTCCACACAGACATTGAATCAATCCCCACCACCTTTCATGGACAATGTAATTTCAAACTAATTTAGGGTAACCTAAATAATGTTGCATGTTTGAGTGGGTTTTAGTATTTCTGACTAAAATCAGCACAATAGGAAACACTGCTGGGTTTTTTTGGTTTTGTTGGGAAGGGTTCTTTTGGTGCAGATACTTCTTTTCTATCATCCAACACACACGAGGATACTAGGGCTCACTGGTAAAAGGGACAGCCGGGCTGGGTGCAACACCCCAAAACCTGGAGGCAGGCTCCTACCTCAGAGCTGAGAGGTACCTCCACATCATGCAGAAACAACTGTGGAAAAACAAACCTACTGTCAGGAGGTTTCATTTCTCTACACAGCTGTGCACATCTGATGCTTACTCAGATCCAAAACAGGCTGGAAAAGCACTGCTCTGAAGTTGTCCTTGTTGAGTTTGGACCGTATGAGGCTGTCAGAAACAAAACATCTCCCTCCTTTGTTTGGGAAGCTAGGTGGAGAGAGTCAGCAAAACATGTCATCTCCTGTACCTGCTGGACAGAAGCCTTTTCTCCTCCTCCTGTGCTCCAAGCACCAAGGCAGAGAGCCCTGACAGATTCACCCAGACACTGCCCAGGTGCTGCCTGCTCAGAAACCCACCTGGAAATGTCAGCAGACTGCTCACGGGTAATTCCCATGGCCTTTTGCCCGGCCATGTGGAGGGAAGTGCTCTCTGTGTCCCTGTGCTTTGTCCCAGCCCTCCATGGGCAGCAGGCGCCTGACTGCTCCTACCCACGGTGCTGCCTTCCTGCAGCTCCCCACACACAGGACAGTGCTCCTGGCTGTACCAACAGGACAGGGAGGGAAGAGGCAGGCTCTGCCTGCTTGGCAAATTTCCCTCAAGCCCAACGCTGCTGCATGGATGCTCATGCCCATGCAAGTTGTGTGTTTCCAAAAACCAGGTGCCTTTCATCTTTCTTCCATTCCCCTCTCCTGCTGGTTTTCATTCACACGGGAATGCCAGAGCACCTTTCACCTGCATGCAACCTGACTTCTGACTCCTCAACAAAACAGCTCCTTCTTTACTCCCTCTACTGCAGTTTTATTTAGACTTTTTTGTATGTTTTTATACTTAACTATATTAGAGCCAAATGACCACCTCACTGCACTTTTCAGGATCCTTCCCTTTAATCCTCTCATTCCAATCCCACTTTTACAAAGCAAAACATCCCATTTTCTTTAGCCGAAAGTCCTAGCAAAGATGAGACAGTCTGTCTGTATGCCTCCCCAGATCAGCCACAGCAATCTGAGGAACGTACCAAGTCCCTGCCCACAATCCTCCTTACCCCACCTCTGCTTGGTTTCCTAAGGAATCAAGGATATCCAACTGCACCAGCTTCCTGTTCCTTAGTTCCTAACTAGGATTTTTGATCTTTTGGCCAACCTAAAAAGACCTGACTGAGGAAAGACCCTAACACAGACAAAAAGACAGCAGAAAGAGATTCCAGGTATGCCACCACTGAAGGGAGAGATCCACAGCCTTCCTTTTGGTGGCTGACCCACAGAACTATCACCTTTTTTTCCCCAGTATTTTAAATCTAAGTTACCCCACTAAAGAAAGTCAGTCTGCCCTCTTTCATTCTCTACCTGTTAAGGGCATGCAATCACTGAGCACAGACTCTCACAGAAACTATCTCAGGCAAATTAAGAAAGGGTTTTACTGTTCTGCAGCCAAGAAAACACAAGAGAAAACATCAATCCAGACCTTAAGTATAAGCCGGCAAAGGTCAGCTGATGTCAGAGGCTAATGCTGACTGTGGCCTGTCAACACGGTCCCTTGGCCAGCAGTGGGGTACAGCTGGAATACAATCCCTACTGCCCCAGCACAGAAAAGCATGGAAGCTAGGTAGAAGCTACTACAGATGCACTTGTAAAACCTAGAGTGAATTAGCATCTTATTACAATCAATTTCTGCAGCAATTTATAAATACATAGTATTAAAACAACTAAATTAATTTGGTGAACCCGTTTTCTGGTGGGTTAAAGTGGAAACCAGAAACAGGAAGGATAAACGCATTTTACTTGATTGAATAAAGTAAAACAACCCCACCCCGCTCAAATGTAACTCTATACTTAACAATATGCCAAGAGATATACATAGTACTTCAGATTTTCAGCAAACTTAATCATCCTTTAGGAGTTCATTTTCCTGTTCTCCTAGTGCATTTGCCAGTCCCAGGGAGCAGACTACGTTCATCTCTAACCTACAAAGCTCTGGTTTGTCCAATTGCTCTGACCTTATCTGAATCTTGGCAAAATTAAACTTTTCCTTTTGAAAGTATTTCCTCTGAGAAGCTGACTGCAAGCCTCCTTCCAGGAACATAGATACAACTGAGCACAGTATCACTTTGAAAATCCATCAAATAAGACCTTCAGTCTGCAAACTACCACTGGTGCCAGGATCTGGCAGACCTCTCAACTCAAATGTTGCATTGTTAACACAGCTGTATCCACAAGCAAAATGCGAGGGGATTATGTAGAAAGAAATTCTAACTTCCATCATTCATCTGGCTGCAGAAAGGGTTTACAGTCTTTTTTTTTTTTTTTAATTCAAGGGCATATAACTTGTAAAAAACAAGTAAGACATACAGCAAAAATGGCAAATCACTCTTTACACATTGGTAGATTTTTGCATTTTGCCATTTTATTTAAAGAGTTTAAAAAACCTTGGAAGTAACAAAAATTCCCTCACCCTCCTTTTCCTTCAAGTACGCTTTATACTTTTATCTTTGCTAGACAGACATTCCCTATGCATGTAGGCAGAAGAGCCATGAGTGACGGCTTGCAATCCTTTTCAGCAAACAATACTGTCTTCAGAAACTGCAAAGGAAACACAAATATGCAACACCCCGAACTTTTCAAAGGCAATGAGGGGGTCACAGGCAAACTGTACCAATGCTGCCCATCTCGCTTAACATAACAACAATGCTGTTAAATCACAGCCAGCTCTCCAAGGATGACTCACCTTACCATGCATTAAGTCATGAAATACCACCAGTGCTTAAGAAACTGCCACCCTGAGAAACTGATCTTCAGGGGCTGTGACAAGAAACTCACCCGCACAGACCTGTTTTCAGGGGCTGTGATCCAGTCTATGCGTCAGTCATGGCATAATCACCGGAATTAACCTAGAGTGGGAACGTCCCTGCCAGACTTACCCACTGATCTTTCTACATCTGGTTTCAGCCAGTCATCACTCCTGCCTCAACCAAACTTTCCCCTGCAGGCTTATTTTTTCCCCTTGATTTCAGATCCTATTCACTGCCAGCCTTTTATGAGACTAAAGAGGAATTATTACTTTGAACTTGTTTTAGCACAACACTCTCAGGAGAGGCTTTAAGTCCCATTAGATTTTGGGCAGATCGACTGTCTAACTCACAGCTGTCTACCCACTTCTTTTATCTAAGAAACCATAAATTCAGAAATGAAAGCATCTGAAAATCACATCTGAAAAGGGCACAAGAATGGGCCTGGCTCTGCTCCCACCAGCATGAGCAGACATGGCATCACTCTTTCCAGCAGGAGCACAGTTATGCAAACACAGAATGCCTTAGAAAAGCCAGTCCTCAAGCTCTGCAGAGCATGGCACGCTACCAGGAGAGCTCTGTTTGCTGCTAGCACTGTCTCTCTGTACCCCTTCCCAAGCTGCTTCTTCCTCTCTTCCACTAAACAACCTCTTCCTGCTTGCTCCCATGCAATACTTTCCACATTACTGAAAAGGAAAAAAAAAACCCAAGTCATTTCCTCTAGAACAGCATTTAGTCATGGAGGATAATACCAAATCTCTTATAAGAGAATGATTGTTTGTTGATACATTCATGTGTTGTTTTGCCTCTGGAAACGTCAGAAAAATACATTTAGAAAGAAATTGACTTTGATTTGGAAACCTTTTAGGTTTCTATTCTTCCCAAATTCCCTGGCCTAAATATCTCACAAAAACTAGCATTTCTTGCAGTATTTCCATAATTTCCACTTAGTATTCCTGCCAAAACCACTGAACAATAAAAATAAAAACATTCACAAGTGTTTTCAAACATCTTAAAAAACTTCAACATAGAGCTGCACTTCCTGGAAGAAGCAAGAAAAAGTAATTGCTTGAAATACAATAATAGCTTCATAGTCTAGAAGAACTCCAGAATTCATAACTTTAATGCAAAGAGACACGGGGTTCAGCACCTGCACCTAAATGGGCATGCACAAGACATGCTGGGCTTGACCATGGCTTATTTGAGGCGCCTGGGAAAAGCACCACTCCCCTGTACCATGGAAGCCAGAGCAGGATGAGGGTTTCAGTGCTCAATTCCTAGCTCTTGCCTCCTTTTTTCAAAAGAAAGGTCTGTCCACTCCACTGCCAGAGGTGACAATCCTCCATGCAGCAAGGGGGAAGAAGAGACCTGACTTGTGATGGTTCAGAGAGCCTGAACACTTCTATCTACTCACATATTTCCAGAGAACTGCAGAGTGGCTTGGGTTGGAGATCTAAAAGGGTCTCGTTCCACCCTCCTGCTGTGGGCAGGACACCTTCCACTATCCCAGGTTGCTCCAAGCCCTGTCCAACCTGGCCTTGGACACTTCCAGTGATGGAGCACCCACAGCTTCTCTCGGCAACTTGTGCCAGGGCCTCCTCACACTCACAGGGGAGAATTTCTTCCTAATATCCAATCTAAGATAAACTTAGTGTCTGGCAGTTTGAAGCCACTCCCCTTTGTCCCACCTTAAAACATTCCTCCCCTGTGGCAGAGTACTATGTACATCAAAACTTGTGCTCATTTTGCTCAGTGCTTCCAGAAAAGCTTCAGCTGATTTCCAGTAAGAGCAATTGTCTTTTCAGAGCTAGGGGAACACAAATTCTTTTGATAAATTCTTTTTCACATAATTCATGAAAAAGGATTGCATTTGTTTACCCAAAGCAACACACAAATGGCAAAAAAGGCAGAGATCTAAAATATGTTTGAGCTTAAAAGTAAATATAAGACATGGATTGTGATACAGAAAAGTGATCTGCAAAAGCTGTGATTTTTTTTTAAAACACTAAATGTCTTTTAGGCTCTTTACCACTGAAAAAAAAGCATTTGTGAAATACTTTGTATACCATGAACAATGACAAAATATAGGTTCTTTTATTTCTAATGCAATAGCATTTTCTAGTTGTGTTTATTGCATCACCAATATGCTTAATAGGTATCTCCTTGTTAGAAAAATAACTCCTTATAATAGCAAACAATGGTTTCATTATTCCCTATGAAATGTTTTGCAAAGTAAACTGCTGTTCAGAAGGCAGACAATGCCACAGAAATCCTGCATTTCATAGAATTAACAGAAAGATTTCCACTGATGGCTGTAACTTTGGAATGAGTTCAGCACAGCACACTACATGGTGTGCAAGAAGAATCTGTAGGATCAGGAGCCCCTGAGGCTGTTATTCCAAGCTCCATTTAAAAGCTCGTGCTGTACACCTCTGCTTCAGCACCAGGGAACAAACACTCCTCTCTTTATTCTGGTGTTGACCTTATGCTCATCTTCCTTGTGACACATTTGAAAGATAATATGTAAATTGTGCCACTAATCTAAGGGTTTAGCTATTAACTAAGGAACCAGATCATCAGAAATGCACCACACTGCTTGGCACCTTGTCTTTTGGACAGGTCCCAGTGACAGCAGCTGCTCTTCCAGTACACAGGCTGCTCTTCCTCTGAGCCGAGTAAGCTAAGTTTAATATAGAGTACTTTATTTCAGCTGAGTCCATGGAAAAGGCTAATATTTGAATTCCTTAAGCAAAACTATTAAGACATAATCACCTGGGATAAGTCTCAGTTTAGCCCTTTAGCATTAGTTAGGAACAATTTCACCCTTTTGTCTTGATTCACATTTTTAGCATAGTATATGAAATAGTAATTCTGTGGACCACAAAAGCTCAGGCTTTATACCAAACGCTATGTACACAAATATCAAGGAGACAAACCTAAACAGTGTGGCATCATCTTTAAAAGGGAAAGATGTTTTGGGATTTCAGGAAGCACAGGTGCCCTCTTTGGCCTATGCATGGTCCAGAAATACCAGCAGTTAATGCTGTCCCATGATGTGAGAAATGGCCTCACATGTGGTGAGAACCTTGATGTGTAATTAGTTTCCGTTCCCCATGAAAACCGTGAACAGTACTGCCCTGCGTCAGACGGTTTTCTCAAGGAGTGAAGCACTCTGCAGTGACAACCCCAGACACTGCACTGGTGGGGGTGACCCCCAGGAACCCCTCCCTGTCACCAGGACAGGTGCAGAGGATGGAAGGGTGTGACCAGAGGAGGGGGATGAGGTCCCGAGCTCCTGATCAGCCTGGACGGAGGGCTGGACTCTGCAAGCCCCTTCCAGCCTCTGGTTTTCACAAAGGCATCACAAAGAGGGAAAGGGAAGGAATGGGGGAGTGTGTGTCAGGGAGATTGGGTATTATTTTTGATGGGGTTTTGGCTTTTTTTGTTTGCTTCTTTTACAACACCAAGATATCAGAGGAGAAAGCATGAATTTTTCTCACTCAGTTTCACACAGGGGTGAGAGCCCTGCACTGCTCTGAAACCCATTTTGATGTTACATCACACAGGAATTGCTAAATTTCCATAACCCAAAACGAAGCACTAAGTCAAAAAGCATAACATCAGCTTAAATAATTAATAAATCAGATTTTAACTTTGTATTTATTAGCAAATGACACATACCTGAGCACACACACAAAACTGGGTGAAAAAGCCATCTGAACTTGGAGCAAACAAATTAATGCACTGTTGGAACTACATATCAACAGAAGGAATAAAAATTTTATGTATGTTTTTTACATATATGTATGTATGTATTTTATGTATGTTTTTTGACTAAACAAATAACAACTATTATTTATCTACCACTGGAAAATGTAGGACTCCACCTAGTAATTGATATACAAATATGTATCCAAGTTTGAACAAATGGGGGAAAATTGCAGTGATTTAACCTGATTTTTTGCCTTGTAAAGCAAGTACACTAAGTGTTGTGGGTCAGCTAGTGTGAAGCCACTGAAGTTCTTGGACCTTGAAAGGATCTGTTTTTCCAGCTGCCTGTTTAAGAATGCAAAGCATCTCACATCCTGAATCACACCAGGTCAGCACCAAGTGACTAACCTGAGGGCACTCCAGCTGCAGGCGTGGATTTGCTTTCTGTTCAATAACAATTTTATTTGCATGTCATTAGTTATACTTGCACTAGTGCTTTCTGACCAAGAGGTTAATGTAATACAACAGACTGCATGAGGAAGATCACATGTGAGTTTTTGTGGCTGCACTGTTTATTTTAAACAGCTGGACATCAGACATGATGGACAGTTTGCTTCTTTATTCACTCAGCATTCACTACTAATTTTTGAAGAATGCTGTTGGTTGCTTTAAGAAGCACTTTTTGCAGCACACTTTCAGTGCAGTTCCCCATCCTCGAGGGTGCACAAACACAGCAAACCATGAAGCTGAGTACTGAGTAGAAGATTTCTTACTCAATGAACAAAACAAAATATTTTCACCAGAAAAAAACTTTAAAAGAACAGTGCTTATGTCTTGACCTATTTGTTTTGGTTTATGCACAGAAGAGACTCCGAGAAAATCTTACATAAATTAAACCAAGGTCACTGCTCTCCACGCAAGGATGATCCATGTAACACTTCTGCCTATGGCAGAGTTTTCCCTGCCCTAACCTAGCTTGGATACACTGGCAATGAACAGATAAGCTGCTCACTATAAAAAGCTTGCATCATTGCTTGTCTTGGCTGTGGAGACAGGCTTGGGAACTGGGTTAGCCCCACCAGGGACTTGACACCTCCTGCACCACCACAGCACGGCACTGCTAACCTGTACTGTGCAGAGGGAAAGCCACCACCGGGCTCAGAACGTGTCATTTGCTCCTGAACCACACTTGGACTATACAGCCTGGAAAAAGCAACAGAGCCATGAAAGTGTGCCAGCTAACTGCTGCATGAGTGTGCCAACACAGCATGCAGGATACACCCAAAGCACATATTCCCACCGTCCTGTCAGCTGTGGACACACCATGGGAGATGGAATGCCTAGACCAAACGCCTACGCTTATTTTGTGTTACTAGGAGGTTAAAAACCAAAACAAAATCCTGGAGAGAAAAACTCTATTTGCACAGTCTTTATTTCTTGCCTGTTAGAGGATCTGGTTGGGGGCAGAGGGGAGGCATGAATAGGGCAATATAGGGCAATATAACAGTTCTTTAGAACCAAATCTGCAGATAGCATAATGCATGGTATCGCCCCTACCTGACCTATCTGGAAAAATCAGGAGGTCCTTTTAGAATCTCAAAATCATTTCAGACACTTGTACATTCCTCATAATGATCAGGTCTGTAAGACTGGTTATAAAGAGTGACTGTTCTATAAAATCCATGCACAACTTTTACCAACTATGCTCTGAAATATTTTCCTTTTTTTTTCATACAACTACTGAACTATTGCTTATCTGCGGGACTGGGGAGGTGGAGGGATCCACCTTGGAGATGTTTTTGAGGGACAAGAGAGTTCCAAATAGTCAACTATTTAGAATCTACAATTTAGTTCTAAACATATGTTCACCAAACAAATGAGAAAAGTCAACCATAACAGATGACTCTCATAAACAGTCTTAAATGTTTCTTCTTCCATCCTACTTCTTTATGAAAAAAAAAAATTAAACAGTCAAAACAAGGTTATGACACACAGCAATGAAACCCAGGAAATTCAAAACTGACGGCTTTTGAAATATGTCTCAAGTTAATTCCACTCCTCTTCCTGTTTTCTATATATGCACCATGGGACTGGCAATGTCAGTCTCAACCAAACTTCCTGGCTCAGGTCCCAACCTGGGTAACTTCGAAGTCACGTAAGCACAAGTCACCCTTCCTGTCCTCGTGGTGCTCTTCTTGATCCTCCTTCTGAGGACAATTGTTCCCTCAGACTTCTCCCTGCAGCTCTTCCCTCTGATAACCCCATCACCCTCTGTCACAGCTGACTTGTAAATTCTTCAGCAGTGCAAAGGTTACTGCTGCTTTCCCAACCCTCTTCCCTTTTCCCATCACCAGCACCATCCTCTTATTCTGCTGATCCTGAGCACCCCTACCACACCCCCTACACCCAGCCCGCCTTCACCCTGGGGATGAAGCCTCATGACTTTGCCAGCTTCCCTCCCCAAACCTGTAAGATTATCATCCACCAAACCAATCCTCCTGCTTTTCAGTTCTCACTGTTTTCTACTTCCTACTAAAGCTCCTCTCCTTTTCTACCCCATTTTCCCAAGGATCCCAGACAGGCAGGTTTCATATTCACAGAATCATAGAACAGCCTAGGTTGGAAGGGGCCCTAAAGGTCATCTAGTTCCAACTCCCTGCCATGGGCAGGAACACCTTCTGCTATAAAGTGGACACCACCATGCATGTTCCACAAAACCTTCACTTTATGCAGCTTTGAGCAGCCTTCTCTTCCCCTCCCCTCCCCTCCCCTCCCCTTCTTCCATCATACTTATATTTAAGAAGGTGGAGCAAGATCATCACACCCTAGTAACTCCTCATCTGCTTCTCTCCTCCAATCCCTCAAAAGGCCAGGACATATACAGCCCACAGAGAGAGGGAGGAATTGATGCCACAGCACCAGCTGGCTCTAACAGTAAGGAGAACAGGTTAAAGCCTCTCCCAGGCTGTCTTCTTCCAGTCTAGGAGGAATTAAGGTCCTCCCTAGGTTTTGGGATGAGCACTTTTCCCGCCTCTAACTTCT
>VXBU01016829.1:57100-67287 GCA_013400315.1 Bombycilla garrulus
TCATCTAGTTCCAACTCCCTGCCATGGGCAGGAACACCTTCTGCTATAAAGTGGACACCACCATGCATGTTCCACAAAACCTTCACTTTATGCAGCTTTGAGCAGCCTTCTCTTCCCCTCCCCTCCCCTCCCCTCCCCTTCTTCCATCATACTTATATTTAAGAAGGTGGAGCAAGATCATCACACCCTAGTAACTCCTCATCTGCTTCTCTCCTCCAATCCCTCAAAAGGCCAGGACATATACAGCCCACAGAGAGAGGGAGGAATTGATGCCACAGCACCAGCTGGCTCTAACAGTAAGGAGAACAGGTTAAAGCCTCTCCCAGGCTGTCTTCTTCCAGTCTAGGAGGAATTAAGGTCCTCCCTAGGTTTTGGGATGAGCACTTTTCCCGCCTCTAACTTCTTTTTGATCCCCCAGTTGAATAGGGGATATCATCAAAACCAAACTTCCCTTCCTCAGCAGCATCAGCAGTCGCATCAAGACCTGTTTGACCAGAACTAAAAACTTTCTCCTTACTCACTGGATTAAAGAGTTCATAGAAACTCCTAGCAGGGGAACTCCAGAAGAAAGAAGCGTGGGTGTTTAGTTTTTCTCTGTTAGTTTGCTTGTGTAAACAATTTGTTTTCTCTCTCCTGGGACACTGTGTTTTGAAACAGGCTTTTTAGAAGGCAATAAACCTCATTTGTTGAAATGGTGAGACTGGATCCAAGTACTGCCAAAAGCAGAGCATTCCAAACACATTGGTGACTCCACAGATTTTCTGTCCTGGGGGGTTATGTTATGCACATGGGTCAGACAGAGTCTGTCGGTGTCACTTTTTTCCTTTTGGATCTGAACCAAATGCCATCAAACACAGAAAGTAAGGCAGCAGTCAGGTGACAGGCTGTTTCCTAGGTTTAATTCTTGCCGACACACTGGTACCAAAAGATTCCCAGGACTGCCAGCAACAAACATTGGCAACCGTTGTGTACAGGGAGCTTGGACTAAGTGTAGTGAGATACATGTTTACTTAGTCCTTTTAAAAATGAAAAATTAAATTGTTTAACAGCTAGCAAATTCCATCACTCTCATTCTGCAGCTAATAAAGAGGAAGATGCCAATAGGTGAAAATTCCTCTCAGGTTACACAGCACAGTTTCAATACTTAACACGGCATTAGTTTATTGCTTCTACATCTGATGCCAGTTATTTTTATAGTTTCTTTGTATAAATTCAACAACATGGAAAAAAACCCTTCCGGGTCTATCAACCACTCTTAAAATAAACATAAACAAGTCCATCTCTGTCTTTAGTACCTCAGCTATGACGTATCCCCTGCACAAACACGAACCCATGTCCCTGGAGAGTCACAAATCTCTCAAGTAACTTGACCTGCCATGACTGAGCTAGGGGAACTCAATCCAGCCCTAAAATTAATCTTTTTGTTCCCAGTCAGTCTGCCTTTGTTCCAAAACCACAGCACCAAAGGGCAAATCAAGCAGAAAACCAACGTCTTCCACAGTTTGTGGACCATGACCTCAAGTGGCCAGGACTGCTGTCCTGCATCTCTTCCTACTTGCAAAGTTCTATTCCTGCCAACTGGAGAAGGTGAACACCAACAGTGCCCAGCAAGGAGCTGGCATCAGCTCCCCCCCCTGCTCTGTCCATCCCACCAGCAATGCCGTAGCCTAAGCCTCCCACCACTGCTCCTGTGTACAGCAAACACTGGCTGCCCCATGCTACCAGCACTGCAGAATTCTGCAGTAGGAGCTACTTGTTTGAAATCTGCATGTTCAGTTAACTTCTGGCAATTTCTGCTTGTTCATCTCTTGATCAGAAATGGATTCCAAACCCATCAGCACCTTCAAATAGCTGTCATGCCTCTTAGCACCTGGCCACACCAAAGCACCTCTTTTCAATCTCCTAAAACACACAGTAAATACACACGGGAACATTGCACAAACCTATTTCACACCTACACATGAATTACACTATCATACCCAGGCCTGGAAAAGTAACAGTTCAATTTGCCATTCTATGACCACCAAGGCTGCAATGTAAGAAACTCCCCCTAAGAAATTATAATTCTGCCAACTGCCCCAGACATTTACAGGCAGCCTTGGAAGATATGACCTTTAAGTGATAACCATCCTGTGTGAAGTTTGGAGTTAGCCTACGCTTTCACACCATAGGCTCAAGGACTCAATGGAGCAGATGCTTTGCTCAAATTATCTGTAAGAGGAAGATCTAAGCCTTGCTGTGTGAATGACTGTTTGAAAGGCTGAGAAAAGACCACAGCCTAGAAATGGGTTTAAATAGCCAAGCAAATAACCATGTTGCCTTCAGTTAAAACTGGTCAGCTCGAGACAAAAGCCTTTCAACTGACAACCAGGTTTCTGCGCTAGCCACCAGTCAGTGGATGAATAGAAGGAAAGGATTCCATAAAATGCTGTAAGAGTCACCCTGCAGGCATCATACACAATCAACTTTGCCAAAACTTTACATGAGCTACTCTTCTTCAGAGTTTGTACATTCAGACCAAAAAGGTGTGTATTACAGATGTCAGAGACCACGTATACAATCTGTGAGTTTGATCTTTGTCTGGACCTTTCCCTGGTTTCCAGAGTTATATGTGATCTGTTGGCCTGAATTAGTGCTACTTAAAGAAAATCATCAACCAGGAAAAGCATGAACACAGAAAAACTGATGGACCATTCACAGCTAAAATTAGATATACAGCATATAAACACTTTGCTGGATGGAAAGCTTACTGGCAAATGAGCTAAACCTACAATCTACCTTTCTTAAATTTCTTGTCCTTCTAATGCACCAGATTTCAGTAAAATGTTCCAAAGGAAGGTTTCCACTAGCAAAATAAAGGCTGTCTTGCCATTCTGTTGGGCCCAAGGGCATGCCCTGCCTCGACACAGGGCAAATGCCTGTAACCAGCATTACAATCCAATCACATGCAGCAAAGGAAATATCTCCACGGAAGGAACTGTGCAGGGAACAAAACATCCACCTGCATATGGGAACTGGAAGACCCAAAAAAAAAAACCCCAGAGTCTTCCCACCATGACTGATGCATTGCCTCCTAGCAGCAGTTTTAAACAAACTGATGAACACAGGCCTTTGTAAAGGAAAAGGTGGTGTGAAATGACATCTTCATATGAAGACTACTTTCTTCAATTCACTGCTTCCAAGTTAGGGTCTCAATCCAGCAATCCTCAGTTAAACATACTACCCAGCTAACCCCAAGGCCTGAGACTTCTTTAGTTTTACGTTCCGTACTCTGGTGATGCAGCCAAAAGTCTGCCGGGAACATTATTGAGATTACATGAACTAACACTCTTCTAGTCACAATTAGAATATTGATAGTAACTACTGAAAAACAACTCTGTATGTTCCCACTCTGTGTTCTCAGAACACGTAAAACAGTGAAAAGCAACACACAGAGAGTCAGTGGAACTGCCTCCTTGCCCTGAAATAAACTTTAATTAAAAGGATGAGTTTAGACACAGCTCTCAGGGTGCCATGCTAAAAAGGAGAGAAAAAGCAGCTGCCCCCTGCGGCTCCCCGTGGAGCAGTGAAAGCCGTGGCTCTCTGTGGCAAGGCCAACAGAAGGCACCAGCAGCATGGGAAGGTGCCCGGTGCACCTGCCAGGAGAGTACAGCACTCTTGCAAGGACCAGATCACTGTGCACACTGCAGTACACCGCTCCTGCAAGGACCAGATCACACAGGATTCAGCTAAAACATTTATCTGGCTTCCAGAGCTGTTGTAAACCACATGGAAATACATAGCTATCACGGTGTATCACCGTAAGTTATAGCTAACATATGCCCAGGCATTCATGAAATACCAAGGGATGAAAAAATATTTTTCATATAAACATCAAAAAATGAACCTGCGCTATAATAAACCCAATATTTACTTTGGCAGATCATATCTTCTAGCAAAAAATTTGCAATAAAGTTAAACATTTAAAGACATATACTCTAAAACAGATGCTGAAAATATCTTTGTAGGGCTTCTTGCCAAAGTGGAGGAGCTGTGCATCTATCAGTGTAACAAACATGAACCAAGAATTTTTATGGAACCACTAAATAGAAACTTCAGAAACTTTGAACTATGCAAAGGAAAGACAGCTGCTCACTTGATGGTGAACTCATTTTTCCCTCTGCTAGAAATTCCAAGCAATACAGTTTGCAGAGGATATACTACATAAATGAAGAACATCAAAACACAAGTTAGAACTGAGCCTTTCTACCTAACTCCTCAAAGATAATTTCCTGAAATCCCAGTTACTTAAAAGCAGTTTAGAAAGACTTCAGCCACAATTCCCAGCTCTAACACACATTCAGAGAAACAATTCAGGGTGAGTTTTACTGCACCTACTATTTAAGTCAATCAAGTTCAAGTTACTAGCACATTTTCTACTTCCACCTCCCAGAACTGAACTCTCATTCTTCCAAAACAACCATCATTTTAACAGCTGTATCTAGATAGATCTAGTAAAACCAAAGTAAAAACTTAGGGATATGCTGTGGCACAGGTGCATACACAAATAACCTAGAGCACCCTAAAGATTCCCAGTCATGCATCCAGGCAGTTGTGGCCCTTAGCAAACACACCAAGAACACTGCTTCCTTCTCCCAAGCTATTCAGTGTGTCCAAAATCTGATTTCTATTCTTGCATTAACTACCAAGAATGCTGTGAGTAAATTATTCTTTTTTAAATCCCCAGTTGTAGCTAAAATAGCTTATTACAACATTTACCGAGGGCTGACATTTCATAGTTGCCAATATCTAACTGCTTTCCTAAGAAATTACAGTCTCAGCAGCATAAAGCATGCCAAGGCCCCTGCTGGCACAAGGATGCATGTTTATTTTTGTGAAGGTTATGGCTTTGGTATGTGGCTGCACTTAAAAAAAATAATTTTAAAAACTAAACTTCTTTGCAGAAGATGGTGAGCAGCTTCCCACATAAACAGATCCAAAACTGGCAGCAGGTATCCCCCAGGCCTCAGAACAGGCCTTTTTTAATTCCTGAGTTAAAACTATCACAAGGTTCACTTAGAGAAGCAGCACAAAGCTGGAGTGCACTGGCTCAGGCACACATGCTGGGCTAGGACACAGCAGCTGGGAATTCTGGCCAGTGCTGCACACAGGAGAAACCCCCCGTGCCACAGCACCTGGCTCTCGCAGAGCGCCTGACCGGGCACCTGCAGGGCAGTGAGACACATGAGGCCACTTGTAGCCAGCATTTCTCTGGGCACTGCCTCCCTGTGCTGCTCTGACCACTCACTCACATCTGCCTCCTGCCATCCCCATGTGCTCCACATCCTCACCTGAACCAGAAGGCCAAGTCAGGCTTCCCCTTGCTTTCCACACACTGGCTCCCAAATGCATTCAAAGACATGTCTTGGCACGTGCTCAAAAAACATCATCCCTTGGGAGAAAATATGAAGCAAATGATTTAAAGAAAGACAAGGCTACAGATCCACAGTCAAGTTAAGAAGGGAATGTCAGCATATGCAACACACATCATGCATGAAAGCAAAATCAGTAACATTTTGGGTTATTTTCATGTTGCAAGTATGTATATTTCAACGAAGTCAGCACTGAGGAGCCCTGAAGTTAATTCCTGGAAAGCACAGATTTGCATTTAGCAAATATAAAGTAAAAGCTAAAAGCATCATTTTTGATACAAAAGAAAAAAAAAAAGTGCAAAAGAACCATTTAAAAGTAAAAAAAAAAAAAAGTATCTAGCTATTGTGGGGTTTTTTTTCTTTTCCCATACAAGGCACTTGTGAGACCTTGTTTAGAGCACTGTATTTAGTTCTGGGCATCTGGCCAGACAACATTCACATTCTGGAGCTGGTGGAGTGAGGAAAAAAATAGTTTTGGGGTTTTTTTTGAGAAAAGTACTTCAAAAAAGAGTTGTGTCTGCCTCTAAGCATGTATATATGAGGCTGGTGAGGTGACCTAACACTTCTCACCAGAGTCAATCTGCAGTGTTCTGCTGGTTGTAATGGAGCAACAGCAATTTTCAGCAAAAGATTTGTCCTTTAGTTCCTGAATACCTTACAAAATGATCCAGTGCTTTCAGACTTTTCAGAACTCAGGACTCAGAAAGACAACACCTGCTTATGTGCAAAGCAGGGCTTTTACTCTTCAAAGACAAGAACATTCATTTACTAAGCCTTCTTGAGATCCCTGTTCCAAGATCAGGAGGAAAAGTGCGTGTCCCTTTCCTCATCCTACCCTCTCATTATATACAATGTTCACAGACCAGAATCCTCCCTGGTGCAGCATCATTACCTGTTTTCTCACACAACACCCACCCAACACAAATGGGTGCACTCATTCAAACAGTATATGGTGATTACATACCACAAAATACTGTTATTCCTGCCAGAGGACTGGTAGGACTCCAGGAACTTCCTTTTGCTACTTTCACTCTACCATGGTGAGATCTTCATACTACTCACCCATGTTCATGCTGATGGCAGAATCCTCACCAACTCCAAAGGAAACAGTACAGTATTAATGCACAATGATTTTCAACTGAACTCCTTGTTTAGATCAACATTTCCAAAAAACCAGAATGAACCTAATGACAAAACATGACTGCAGCACCACAATTTCTTTTCCTTTATGTGTAGTTTCACTCTGCTGATCTCAAGGCAGAAATACAGCTTTAGCCATCCTGCAAAATTTTCAATTAAAAAAACTTGATAAGTTTTTTACTTTACAACTTAAAAAAGTAAACAATGGGTTCTATGTATGCAGGCTCATAAAATCTACATAAGGCAACCAAAAGTTACATGGATAAAGCCAAGCTCTTGGGCCTGTTTCAGCATTCACACCAGCATAAATTCAGAAGCAACTCCCCTGAAGTCAATAAAGCATAAAACACTGTCAACAGAGGAGAACTAGGCCCACTCTCCTTCAGCTAAAGAATGATCCTCATAAAGAATGGACTTCACAAGAATGAGAGAACCTGGGCAGACTATGCTACATTATTATGCTTTTTGTTCTGCCTGAAAGCTTTAGGCAGCAAACCTCAGCTGAAACAGGCAGCTATGAACACTTCCATGCAGAGACTCTTGTCCTGCCTGCTAGGGCACAGAGCAGCAGCGTGCACTTCACCCACACTTTTCCCAGCAGCAAAACACCCAAATGAGAAAAGGACTTGTGCTTCCACACTGCACAGCCTCTGCCTCTGTTTTGCCAGTCACATCATCAGCTGAGACAGGGGATGCTTTTTGGGGCAGAATGTCCAGTGTGGAGGCAGCCATGGGCTGCTGTGGTGTGCCTGGCAGGTCCTTCACCACCTTTCATTTTTGCAGCAGCCTTGTAGAACAAGGAAGCAGAGAAAGGACTGCATGTGTTTGCCTCGGTCTGCCTACAAAAAGGTCCTTGAAGCCAAATTAACTCAGGCTGGGTTATAGCACAGTGTGTCTCCCTGCCAGGTGAGGATCACACAGAGCCCAGACCAAAAGCTGGATCAGAGCATGTACACACTTCACACTCCATGGCCAAGAATGTGAAGCAGCAGCAGCAGCTGCCCTTCGACAAACAAAATATGTCATGGCTCACAGCAGCTGAGACAAAAAAAATTCCACATCCCTGCCAGCCCTTTCTCCTTGTCCTGTTCTAGCTGCAAATGCTCAGGACTCCTGAACACATATGGCAAGGTGAACCAGAGCACCTCAGCACTGGGTAGCTGCAGGTGGTAGGATATCAGGTACCAACAATGACCACAGTAGTCCTACTCTGGATCACAAGCACCATAAACGCTAAGAAGCATCCATTACCTCCTTTCTAGCTACCAGTAATGTTCTCCATGAGAAGACATGGGATAACTGTATTGCACTAAGCGTCTTGATGTAGCATCTAATGTGTCAGAGAAATTTATTTTCAGTGTTCTGAACTAAGACATGTATTGGAAAACTAGAGCTCATATCCATCCAAGTCATACTACAACATCTCTGCGTTTTGCTACACAGTGATTCAGTGTAACACAGGGTACGGAATACTCAGTTACACTTCCAACCCCTCTCCTGATAGGCATCACCAATTGAATAAGTGACCCAGACAAACAAAAAAAAGGTAACTGGCACGCTTGACTTTGCCTAGCATTGTCTCCACAGCACCTCTTCACTGAGGAATTGTAGAGAGTTGAGACACATCTCAAGAAATCTCCAATTGCTATTAGAGGTATGTAAAGCCTCTTACTCTCCTACTCTTAAACCTCTTACTCTTGAGATCTGTGCGGTATGCCAAGTATTCATTACAGCCACAGGTAAGAACTACACAACCACAGAGCGTGCAATACATTTGACCACAGAACCAGTTTTCTGTGTCGCTCCACCGATGTTTGAAGTCACTGTGTCTGCAAGGTAAAAGCCCGATTTTGCTGTTGATCCCCTTTCTCCTGACACAGAATGATCCTACAGGAACAATAAACTGTGGCTGTGGTTTAGTGAGATGTTAAGAAAATACCTGAGTCCATATCTACTTAATACAGCACTCCCCTGTTGCTGAAGAGAGATGAATTACCTCACTTACAACTACGATGTGACAGCCACATTATTCTTGTACATAACAGCAGCTCTTTAACTGCTATAGTAACAGCGCTGTTCTCTTCTTTTTCAAGGCAGCAAGTCCCTTCTGAAAAAAAAATTCAGTCACCCTACAGTTCATTCAGTGTTTCAGAAACTGCTGCTTGAAGTAGCTTCAAAAAACCCACAAAAATGCCCTGATGGTTAAGCAGAAGAGCTAGTCTTCTTCTACACCATGAGCAACAGGAGCCACCCCTCCTGGTCCTGTCAGCCACACACCAGAACACCTATCCAGCTGCCCACTCACCAAATACCTCAGCAAGGGTGGGAGGAGAGGACACTGGAGCAGAGTTTCACATAGACACCACAGCCACTTTCCTACAGGTGTAGTGAGAGACACTGAGCTGGCTGGAAGTGAGACAGGGTGACAGAGTGATCTACCACAGCCCCCCCTCACAAGAGCCCCCCAAGACACTGCATCCAGCTGCGCCAGCAGCATGGGCTGCCAACAGACCCCTGGCCAGCACAGCCTCATCCCACTTGCTCCTGCAGTTCTAATTAAATAGTCAAGTCCTAAGGAATCAGCTGGTGTTTTTGGAGCTAAACAGAGCTGAAATTAATGATCCTTAACATAGATCTGGCCTGAGGACAGTCAAGGGCTTGGTTGCATGGCTATAACAGCATACTTTTACCACAACAAAACACAGAATTACTCATGGAACCAGTGCAGACACAACTGAATTTGAACACAGAGCTGCTGTGGAGCAGGAGAGTCACAGCAGTTGAGCCCTTGTCTTTCTGAGCACTGCCCCATCAGCCTTCCAGCCCTCGCCTAGCTAACACACCTCTGCAGGTACCATCAACTCCACTCACCAGACCAGTTCCTCACCGGTTACCCCTAGCTATCCTCTGAGGGAGAAAGGGCTCTGGCCAGCACTGTCCTGTTCACCCCCAGGGCTTCTCCTGTCACACAAATATCTGATGGAAATTCCGTTCTGCTCACTCCTCATCAACTCAGCTGGGCTGGTAAAGGCACATAAAGACGTTCCTTATTTAATAGGGTTTAAGAGTTACACTTTGGGAAACCAGCAAATAAAACAAATGGGAAGTGAGCAGCCTGGAAAAATGAGAAGACGAGCTCACAGAGGAAAATACATCGTCTGCTTTTCTACATCTACCAAATCCCACCTGCGCGATCTAAAATAAACTTTTGACATAATATTTACAAGCAAACGTTTCAGAAGAGGACGCAGCCACACACACACCGGATCCCAGCGTTTTAGGCTCCAGAAGTCCCCGTTTCAGCCAGCAAAGGGAGCGGATGCCCGGACAGAGGACTCTTCGTGGAGCAGGGGCTGGACTCCTGCCCCCGGCGGGCGCTGCCGCAGCACTGCCAGGGCCGGGGCCGCGCTACGGCTCGCACGGCGGCGCGCTCCCCTAACGCGACTCCGGGACACCCGAGGGGACAGCGAAGTGGCGGGATGGACACCAGCAGGTCCCCAGCCCGGGGCCCAGGGGGACCGGTGCGACCCGGCCGCCCTTGGCTAAGAAAGGGGCAGAGTGCGGTGAGAGCAAGGCGAGGACAACGTTGCCCGCGGCACCGGCGGCTGCCGGGGCTCGGCTGGACCCGGCCCTCCC
>VXBU01016829.1:67312-187751 GCA_013400315.1 Bombycilla garrulus
CGGAGGCGCGGGGAGGGGCCGGCTCTGCGCCGCCGCTCCGCTGCCCCGGGCCCGGCCCTGCGCATGCGCCGCTCCCGCGCCGCGCTCCGCCCTTCGCTCCCGCCGCGCCGGGCATTGCCCCTCAGGGCAGCAGGGACAGCCCGGGCACGGAGCACAGCCGGGCAGTGCCCCTCAGGGCAGCGGGGACAGCCCGGGCACGGAGCACAGCCGGGCAGTGCCCCTCAGGGCAGCAGGGACAGCCCGGGCACGGAGCAGAGTCCCTCGGGGCAGCGGGGACAGCCCGGGCACGGAGCAGAGCCCGTCAGGGCACCGGCACGTGCTCGTGGGGCGGGGTGGCCTCACAGAAGTCTCCGAGTCACCAGGACCCGTGCGATGGTTGCAGTTCTCCGACTTGGGCCAAAGAAACTGGTTAAGATCATTCTCAGCCTCGATGCTGTTAGGCTGTGTATTTTCCACAGCTCATTCCAGGATCTATTTCAGTGCAAGCTATCTGAATAACAAAACAATAGAGCAACATTTCCCTTCCATTCTGGCAGCTGCCAGCAGTGCCCATGAAGAATGCCAGTGACCACAGTGAGGAGCAGCTGCCGTGTCAAGCCTGCTTACAAACACGTTCATAGACACACCACAGTGGCAAAATCTGCTTAAAGGGAGTATAAACGATTCCAAAAGTGACAACATTAAAATGAAAGATGGATGCTTACCTAGCTTTAAGGAGCCAGGACAAAGGAATGCCTTTGGTGCATTTAGTCCAAGAGGGTGATTTTATATTAATCCACAGCTTCCGTGAAAGTTCCCATTTATCTTCAAGCCCAAGAGCCCTGGTTGAGCAGCTCCTGTTGCTGCAGCTTCCATGAAATCTATAGCTGCCTTTGGAGAGTGGTGTGAACCTCTGGCATGAGCTGGAACAGTCCTGCTTGCCAGTGGTGAGTTCTAGAAGGTGTCTCCAGGGCCTCTGGCAATGGCTCCACCTGCATGAATACCACACAAAACTGGGATATTAAAATGCATTTATTACGAGCCATATCACGACTGACTTTTCAGTCCAATGGGAGCTCCTGGTGTTTATTCAGGAGCCTAGAAGATGGAACTGAAGTCCAGCTTTGCAGTGCCTGGTTTGGTAGAGCCCTTGGCTACCCTTTTACTGAGAGGGGGGAAGACACTGCTGCTCCCCTCTCCCTGCAAACATTTGAGAGCAGTGAGGTGAACTGCAAGCCACAGGAGAAAACGAGAGCAGAAAAGGCAGTAAACAAGAGGCAGGTTAGGACATACCCAGCCCTGCCAAACTGGAGCAGAACTGAGCTCTAAGGACTGGAAAAAATTCACTGAAAAAGCCTTTGCCTTTGAAGAATCTGAGATATGGCACCAAGTTTCATGGCTTGTGTTTCTTCTTTATCCCTGAGACCCCTCCCCTCAACCCAGCTGTGAGATGGGCTTGGTATGGTTTCCTATCTATATACAGTAAGCCTGCAGAACAGCAAGTTGTTGTTTTTTTCCAAGCCCTGAACAGCTGGGGTGTATTTCTCATCATATGGGTGTGGGTCAGAGACCAGTGTGCAGGCAGAAGGATTTTCGGTGGGATGCCCCTGAGCACCTGACTAGTCTGGACAAGACTGGCATAAAGCCTTCCCCAAGCTGCTGCTCTCTGTGCTATAGACCATGGAGAGCTGAGGGAAGCTCTCCCATGGAATTTGGGATTGACTGGGCCAGGGCAGTATGTACTTTAGCTATAAAAATCACATCCCAAGTACAAAGGAAAAGTGTGTTACCGGGACAGATCTCCAGTGTCCTGAGTAGATACCACAGAGATAGAACACAAACTTACTTATCTACTCTCACACCGTGGCAGCTGCAGCAAGGATCAGAAACTGTTAATTCCTTTGGCTAGCTTCTCTCACGGCAGCCAAGATTCCTGCATCAAGACACTTTCCTCTTGCTCTGGCTCCTGCCCTAGACACCTGTCATACTGCTGTGAGCTCTGAGGGAATGAGAAGAGAAACTGCAGCACAGGAAAAGACAGAGGAGTTGCCTGGATCTCTCCTGTGAGCTGAAAACACTGCTGCTGCTGCACCACAGCAACAACTGTGCCATCTCCCAGCCATAGGGGTGCCAGAGACTTCCCTGTCCCGGGTTCTCCAGCAGTGTACAAAAAAGTCCTTTTCTCATCAGCTGTCTGAGACGAAGAAGAACTCTGGAGTCCTTAGTTCGTGTTCTCAAGGCAGTTTATTAATTCCTTATCAAAAGTAGATTTCTCTGCTGTGCCGAGGTCGATACAGCAAAACTTTCTGAGACACACTGTGTCCTGCACACTCTCTGCCCTGCACACTGTGTCCTGCAAGGGAGATCGAGGCACACTGTCTGCACTGTCTGTCTACTCTCTCTGTCTGCTCTCCACTCTGCCCGCTCTGCTTGCTCTCCGTATCAGCTCTATTCTTTTATACTATCAACTACGTATCCAATGTTTACCATTAATTTCCAATCTGTGACCCTTACATTACATTGTCCAGCTCTCTGACAAACCAATCCAAAAGTGCCAACATCACCAAGAAGGTGAAGGCTAGGAAGAAGAAGAAGAGATAACATGCCACGTGTAAGAATTCTCCATCTTGACTCCCAGACCCCCCTGTCCAGAATCTCAAACCCCCCTGGACATGGGTCCAAATCTTTTCATCTATAATTACTGCTATTCTACTCTTTAAACTCTGGTGACTTGCAATTCTTCTTATAAGTTAGTAATTTGTCTCATGGATTAAAATCAAAGCCACAGGCATTCTCAGTATCAATCCAGGTTCTCCGACACCTCTGGCAAGGCTGAAAAGCCTCCCGACCAGGGTTTGGATCATTCTGAGATGCCATAGGAACCCCCTGGGTTCCAACAAGGGGTGCACCCACCCCAGCCTCCACAACCAGGTCATGTCCACCAATGGCTTCAGAGTGACCTTTTCTCACCTGAAAACAGGATGCGGGTTTCATTTTATAGCATGTGACAGCAATTGCTTCAGTGCATTCCAAATCTTACCCTTGGTAGCATTATGTGTATTATTCTTTTGGCTTCAAGCTGGATTTCTTGTTCTGATTTGCACTCAGCTGTTCCTTATAGCAAGGGAGGAGGGAGATGGGAATCAAACTGCACAAAGGAAAAACAGCAAAAACTGCTTAAGAGCAACACAGACCGACATGTTTTGTTTACTTTTCCTGATTACTGTTACATGCAGTGTGAACATATCAGAGGGAACATAATTACACATATACAAAGAAAATAAGCCACCAAAAAACCCACTAACCTACAAGTGAACAAAACCCCATAGAACTGAGCCAACTAGTTTTTCTGCAAGACTAGTTTTTGTGGCTAGGCAGGTACTGGGATCCTGAGTTGTTCTGTGCTCTGTTCTGTCACCCTGCAATGTACCGTGAGAATCTCTACTTGTTCCACCTCTTCCCTTTCTCTCAGCCTTGTTGCATGAAGGCAGATCTGGCCAACAGCTTTCCAACACTCCCTCACATCAATACACATTTCCATGGTGGGGTTCTGACGAGTGCTGACAACAGCTAAACTTCCTGACCAGCCAGGAAATGAAAAAGTGGAAAAGCTGCATAACTGTATTTCCAGCTCAGCAGCACTTAGTTTTTACCTCCCCTCTCTTTTAATTTCAAGATTTTTTTGACAACAGTATTGAAAAAAAAAGTGTACTTATATGGGGATGTGCAAACACTCGGACATCTCAGCTCCCAAAGCAGGCATGCAGCAGAAGCCCAAGTTTCTCAGAAAGCCCCTGAAGAACCAGAGCAACACAGAAACACCACACACGTCCTGCCCTCTCTGAGCACTGTGTAAGAGAGATGTGAGGGCCATGGCATCTGATTCATCTCCTCACCAGCAGCCTCAGGGAGCAAGGAGGGAGGTGCAATAATGACCCTCCAGCTGCCAATGAAAGCTCATTCCAGCTGTGTATCTGCCAAAAGCTATTCCTTTCTCTACAGTCCGAGCCAAAGTAACGTGGCAATAGTGATGAGATCTCCGTCAAGGGAGATGATGACTCCCAGAATAGCTGTGAATAATCCTCAGGAACTTGGAAATTATCAGAGCCATATTCTGATCCCACCACTGAACATGTATGTTTTTTTGGGTGCCACTGTGTGGATAGGAGAGAAGCGGTGGTAGGACCTGTGTTTGGGTAAGGACTTCCTCAGTGCACCTCAGTTCAGCATTCCTGATGCTGCCTCTGACCCCCCACCAAAGCACAGCAACTTGAGCTGATCCAAGTTTGGACTTGGAAGTACCAGCTACTGAGTAAACCAGCCTCTGCCTTCACTATGGTGGATGGAGTCCTGGCAAAAACCAGCATGCTCTCATCATGTTCAAAAAAACCAGGCTGATATTTCCAGTCTCTCACAGCTGTCTTAACTTGCAGGAAAGTAATGATTGTGATTCATCCTATCTTTACATTGAAGAAGGAAAAACACAGTGTTTGTAGCATTTGTTTAAAATTGTTTTCTAAATAAAGTCATCTGTGCTCCAGATCTCCTGTTACAGTGAAGAGTTACATACACTATACCAATTTATGGGACCACAGATCATTAGGGAAAACCGTGATGAACCAAGTATTTGTCACCTCAGCATCATGTTTTGACAGTGCACTGTTTAAACAGACCCTACAAAAATTTAATTACTAATGTACTTTATGCTTCCTAATTAATACTGTTAACATCTCACCCTTCCCCAGACTTGGAGTGCCCACAGACAGTGCTGTTCTAAGGTGGCAGTAGGTATTTGCTTTATTACTTCTTGGCAGCCAAACAGACCACTACAAACCTGGAGGAGAATCAGGCCCCCTCTATGCTCAGATAGTAACAAGAATGCCATTATTCCAGGGGAGGGGAAAGAATTCCTGCAGCTACATTAAAAGCTCTTACATTTATTAGTGAAAGTACTAACATTTCCCTGTATGCCTTCAAATTGTAGTCCAGTATTTTGCCTTCAGTTTGGAGCTGCCTGTAAAAACAATGAAGTCATACAAGATCAGTAACTTGAGGATGATCAGCTGCAAATATAACTCTCACAGAGGCAGGCAGAAGCTGGCTGGTTTAGAACCTGGTGTGCAGCCTTGGGAGTTTGAAAAATGTCTTGAGACTGGTATTAGAGCTAAAGCACTTGCTCTTCTCTAATAGGGAGCAAATTCGTGTATATAGAACAAAACCCACTGCAGAGACAAACAGTATTTGTCTAAAGTGCCACTAAATATTGCTACCATTCCCTAGAAAGGCCAAGCATGAACTCAAATGGCAGGAAGCAAAAGATGGGACCTAAAACGTACTACCCGTGAGTCCAAGTTCCTAAGGCATTACTGCCACAGGCCTCCACCAAACGCAGCAGATTGTTACCTTGTATTTGGCACTTCAGCTGGAGAGAGCTGCATCAGCCAGGAGCAAGGACAGGCTGTGACCGGGCCAGGTCACAGGGGTGTGTTCAGCTCACACAGACCAGCACTCTAGAGGCAGCTTGGTTTGAACAGTAGAGCATCAGCAACACAGTAAGCAGCTTTGAGCGAGGATGATGAGATCTGGCCTGTTAGATTTAATATTTTAATCTACTGCCCAAGTGTACTGCCGCTCTAATCACAGCCATGGCAGATTCCTTGAGTATCTGAAGATCAGAGAGGCCATTAATAATCCACACTGAGCTGCACAGATGAAAGCTCCCAAGAGGTTTAAGGAGGAAATTAGGTATATCCAGAAAGTCATTATGTTCCAGTTGAGACAAAACAATCCACAGATATCTGACACTGAGCACAGTCCAGAAAACTGGAAGCAGATATTGAAAATGAGCAAATTTCAACAGGCCTAATGCAGATGTGATGAACCAGTTATAAATATTCAGTCCAGGAAGCTCTGTCACTAAGGACGGATAGCATTCCTATTGGTAACTGTAAAGATCTATGCCCTAGATGGCATTGCTCTGCAACATTAGAAAATACACTTCTAAAATCCAAGCTCTCCCTGCAGTCAGCACGAAAGAATTTCAGGCAGGACAAGTGTTGATTTAAGTTCACACACAAAGCAGAGTTCTCTTTTTAAAATGTTACTTGTTTGAGACATTTGCACTGCAGCTGATACATTAATTATGCCACTTTTTCTTTTCCCTGGTTATTTTTTAAAAGCTCGCTTGTAAAACCTTCTTGTGTGCACAGTTTGAAGTGGTTTCACTGCACCTGCTCTCTCCAGGCTGTGGCATTCAATTGTTTTTGTTAATTCTGTGCTCCTCTTCTCTAGCGATTTGCTTGGCACTGTAAAGAGAGTGCTGTTTGTTCCCCACAGCCAGAGGCTGAAGATCAGCCTCCTCCTCCTCCTCTCTGAATGCTGCAGCCTGATCAAGGCAGCTGGACGGGAAGTGGGCAGATGCTCAGCTGTGCCCAGATCACCGCTGCAGCAGGGAGGAAAACCACACAAAACCAACATACCTGCAGCTCATCCCATGTCCCGTGTCTCCACATGCTGCCTCTGCTTCAGCTTCCCAGCAAGCACAGTGTGCTGGGAGCACCTGCGTGCATCCATCCCCCTCCCAGTGCCAGGGACTGTGAGCTGCACTTCCAGGAGCCGTGCAGCCCCGCAGCAACCCGCAGGCTGCCCAGTTGTAGGCAGCAGAACAATTTGATTTTGGCACTAAAAGCTCGAACAATGAAGCTTTTTTCTTGTTTCCAGGGTGTGGTTAGCATGTCTAGGATGTCCATGTCCTTGCATGCCCGTGCAAAGATGGGGAGAAGCCCCAGGTGGGAAGTGTCACCTGGAGCTGGGAGGTGTGCATGAGAGCTGTACAGAAACGCCCCAGCCTTCCTGCAGTGCAAAACCAGATTGCTTTGACATGCCAAGAGGCCCTATGACCTATCCAGCATGCACACACTTTCTGTTGCAATAACAGGTCAAAATCAAGTGGGCAGAGCCTGGAGCAAGATTTTTATCTGCAATTTGCAGAGATCTCTTATCTCTGCTAGTATTATTTCAAACCAATAACTTCTGGGGTGGCAAAGACACAAGTCAGGCCTCTCTAAAGCAGGCAAGAAGCGACCTCCAAAGGGGAAAAAAATCCAGGATTTGTGCTCTAGTTTTGCATATTTAAGGTAGTCACATGGGAGAGGAGGGCTAGTTTTCTTTTACCCAGTTTGTACTTTTGCTCTGATGCTTCTTCTTCTTTTTTTTTTGTTCTTCACTAACAATTCACATCTTTGCTTAGTCAGGGTTTGTGATGGTTGAAGAACAATTGTAAAGACAACACAGGAACAGCTTCTAAAAAAGCAAAAGCGAATACATGAATATGAATATATATTCATCCATATCTACTCTATTGAAAGCAATGATGGCTTGCCTTCACACTCTGATTTTCCTAATTTTAAAGGAAGTGGTTAGAAATTCAATTATTAGCCCAGTCTTTGAAAACCAATTTCTAACTTTCCAGGCTGTAAGCTAGATAAAAATTTTCTGAAGCAAAGCAGTTATAAGGCAGAATCAAAGAAGATGCACGTTTGGCACATCACTGTGGCAGGGAGTAGGAAGTGAGAGTATTTTCAGAGAGCAGCAGCCAACTGGAGCCGCACCAAATTGTGATGAGAAGCAAGATTATCTTTGAACCAGAAAACCAGTCATGGGGAAGTATCTACAGAGACAGAGCATCTGTATGGATTCCAACATATGCTTTGGGTTGCAAGCACACAGAGATGGAAAACAAACAATCACACCACTGGAAAATATTTTCAAGGCAACTGCTGGGCTGACACTGATCAAAGACATTTTCTGCATTAACATCAAAAGCTGCACCTCATCCCTGCGCTCGTGGATGAAGGCATAGGATCAGTCCTTTTGTGCACTGCAGGACCCTTCTGTACCCGGAATGAGCTGAGGATGTGTAAATAAGCTGCCTAAGACACAGCCCTGCTGCTTGGAGTCATGGCGCATACCTCAGCAGGAGCAGATCCTTTTGTCAGCGGCTGTTACAAACACACAGGCAAAGGTGGTGCGGGTGAGGCAGCCAGACCCAGCTCCGTGCCTTTTCATCCCAGGATCTCAAGCCCTTCCTCCAGGGAAAGTACAACGGGGGCGGGGGCAGCTCAAGTATACCATGGGATGAGGTAGGAGGAAGAAGGATCCTGTCACCAGGGCAGGCCGAGCTCGGGGGAAACTGCAGCTCCCTAGCTGGTGCAGAGTAGAACAGCACAAATATTTTTCCCTCTCTCAAAGCACAGGCTTCTGACCAGCCCTGCCCACAAGCGCCCCGCAGCACTCCAAGGGAAGGCTGCCCGCCCCCTCATTATTATTCCAAGCATTACTGAAAACATTTCTCCAGGAACTGCTTCGGAGAGATGACTGGCTCTCACCAGCAGGACTGCGAATGGCTGAGCAGGCACAGGCACGGGTTCCTCCAGCTGGGAGAGTGACGATCAACACCCGCTCCCTTGTGCTAGAAGAAATCAACTAACGCCAGTGCAGTAATTTCAGATCTGTACTGTTGTAAAAGAGCAGAATTTGACTCTTTATATAATAACAAAATTCCCAGAGTGTTTGTTTCTGCACAGATTGCTATGTACTGGATGACCTCTAAAGGAACTGCTGCTGTGCACACACCTTTACAGCAAACACATTCAGCGGCACAGGTAATACAAAGTATAAAAACTTTTTCTTCTTTCTTCACTCCCTAATGCAGTGCTCAGGTCAAACAAGGGGAATAAAGTATCCCCAAAATTAAGCCAAAAATTAATAAATCATTGGGATTGGAACCCACAGGGGTGCTCTAGTGCTGTGTCCAAGCACACCCTGAAAGGTTAAGTTAGTACAAAGAGAGGATATTTTTATTGATAAACATTATATTGTCTTAGTGTAGATGTCTGACACATTATTAAATCAATTGACAAAACATTTAAAGTAATTCATTCTAATAAAACTTTCTGATATTCCATAGACAATAGTGCTGTGAATTTTGTTTATAGTATAACACATTAAAAACACAGAAATACAAGTTCCTAATTTCATAGGTTACCAGCAAACAAGAGAAAAATGCATGCTTTCTGTTAGATTTGTAACTTACACAGGCAAGTGGAACAGCTATGCATAGAAGACTACTCTACAGTAAGTTGTAAAACATACAGAAAGGCCGACGTTGTAACACTTGTACAAGCATGACAAAACCAATGCAACTCATTTCAAAAGGCAACAAATGTTTTGTCTGTGGCTCCACCATTTTAATTTAACACTTTTAAGCTGACATTATAAAAAGCTATTTTGAGTAGAATTATATTACTAGAAACCACTGCTTGTTTTGCTTTCTGGCTGGTTGTAAATGAACATACATTATATGTACATTTGCACTCAGTTCCACCTAGGTTTTCTTCCTTATGATTGGAAGCATCAGAGAATTGCCCAGACATAAGGGACCCAGACAGTGTCATTTGACCCCAAATCAAACAAAAAGTGCTCCTATCAGTCACTTTTATTGCTCTGCTTCCTGCAGCTTGGGTGCTGTGTCTGTATCACAAAGCAGAGACCTCACCACGCCCATGATTCAGAGACTGGCACGGTCTTAGCCCTGTTTTAAAACAAGCCGTGGCAGGGATTGCATTCAGCAGCCTAAAGCTTCAGCAACAGCACAAACCCAAATTTTCCATTATAGCTCTGTGAAATTGTCCGATCTTGAACAGCTGGCTGCTGGGCTCTGAAATGATTTAAACAACCCCCCAGGTGGCGTGCTGCTCTAGGGCTGTCCCCACATGACTTGGTGATGCCAGGCTGACTGTGGGTGCTGAGCTTGGCTACCTTTGGCTTGGCACCACGTACGCACGACAGCTTGGGCTGGGCTTGCAAAAAACACTGGAAGGGGCTAAAACTTGCTCAGTACACTTGAGGATTAACAGGTCTGTTTGCTCTGTGGAATCCTGATTTACCTGAGTCTCAACTCCCACTGCCAGGCCTGTGCAGAATGCCCCTTCCGCTGCTTGGCACACACCCACATCAGGGCCCAGGAGCAGCGCCACCCCTGCCCTCCCACACGTCCCACTGGCTGAAGCCCTGAGAAATGCACCAGCAACAGGAACACCCAAACCAGACCTTGCCAGGAGGGTTCATATTGCACAGGACTTTGACAGACACCAAAAATAAAAATTAAAAATAAAACAAGCAAATCCCAAATCCCCCAAACCATTACAAACATCTTCCTAGCAGGGTTTTAGTCTTGAAAGCAAAGACTTGATGCAAGTGTGAAGGTAACATTCCATTAGTACTCTCACACAAATACTGCCTGTATTGTAGGGATTCTCAGCTTTACAAGGGGACAGTGAAGTCAATCACGCTGCTCCTCAAGAGACCACTAACTAAAATTCATCCCTAAATCTTCAATGCATTGCAAAGTTCACTGCACACCAGAGAACTCTCAGGTACACAGACTGCAACTAGCTCCTGTGCAGCCGGTGTAGGAGTCAGAGATGTTGGGTTAGGCATCTCTCTCCCTTCTCCCTCAGAAAGGGACAAAGTACTTCTCACCTTCCCTGACCAAAGACCAAGGGTGGCAAAGATCAAGTACAATCCAAGAAAACCTTCATGTAAATGTGACCCCTCAGAACCTTTCAAGTATCTGAATTGCAGACAATTTTTTGTGAGCTGTACTATTTTTGCTTGCAGTTGTTCTCCACTAGTGCTGCTTGAGTAGATTCCCACTTTGTGTCCTTGGCTTCTGGCACCCATTAAAAAAAAAAAAAAATTGCTTCAGAATGAAGTTACCACACAAACATCTTGCTTTGGCTTCTTTCAAAAACCTGATGTGGTTCAATCTCTGTGCTTGCTCACTTCATCTAAAAGCAATTTCACAAGGCAGTTCCACGATACAGAAATGCACGTTATGCTCAGAGGTCCTGACTTGGCAGTGAGAAACACGAGAAAAAGGTTGTTTCTGAGAACCCAGGATGAACAACTCAGCTGAGCCCTATGCTTGACAGAAGTCACTCTATGAAAAACTGGAACATTATACAAACCTTCATGAAAGTGAAAGACTAAGGCTGTATTTTGTGCAATCAGCCTTTATCTTCCTCTTTTTTTATTTCCTGATCTAAAATTCCCCCATGTCTTTAAAAGCTGGCACAGTCAAGTCCCCTCCAATACATAGTCTGTAAAAGGACTCCATTGTTGCTGTTGTATTTTCCCCAGTAAGCCCTACTGTATCCCCACTGATAGCAATGATATGATAGAGTCTTCTACACTGGAATCTGCTGAACCCTTTAAACCAAACCAGTGGGGTGGAAATAGGGGAGTGTTGTGTTTGTGGGTGCTGGGACTGTTTTTACTGCAGCATTTGAAGGTGGGAGGTCCCTGCCTGCTGTAAACAGGAAAAACCCTGTCATGAAGCTGGGACAATAAATGTCAGCCCTGAGCATTAGCTGGCACATGACACCTGGTTTAGGGGGATCTTCACATTTAACCAGAGCCAATCACTTACTGTTGAAAACAACGGAAGAAAACAAGCTAAAGGAAGATTACTTCCTTAATAAAAGGGAGAACAAAAAAACCTCTATAAATAATAATTTTAAAAATCTACTTGTGGGTGGCTTATGAAACGTGAATTTTGGTTATTGCAAAAGGTACCTCATGACAGTGATAGTACAAGTATTAAAAGTGCAAAGAGTATTTACTGTTTCCATATTTCTACTCTTATAGATTAGCTGCAGAAGCATCTTTGGATCTCTCAGCATTTCTTAACTTCTCTACTAATAGAAGTTACCATTTGAGAAGGTCTCACTCCTTTTTGTGGCCACTTAAAAGGATGGAATGATGCTTTAAATAGCTTCGTCTGCTTGACGCCTGATCCAGGGGAACCTGTCATTTTCTTTAGGAGGGGACCAAAATTAGGTTCCTAAATCTTCTGTCAGCATGGGGAAATGTCTTCTTGAACCAGGGGGCTCAGCATTCTATGTTTGATAAATAAATAAATAAAATGCATAAATACTGCAGTGGAGAACTTTCTTATCTTCTCAATGTCTCACACATGCTCTTTTTTCCCCCCACAAAGCTGACTTTATATTCAGCAATACAACTGGAATTTCAAACAACTAACAATACTGAGAAATACTACTGAATGTACACAGATGTATTACAGACAGGCAACTGCCATGCACCACTCACAATACCTTGCTAAAACAACTAAAAACTTTGCTTGAGTTTATAAATAGGTATGTGTAAGACTGTCTTAAATACTCATACACTTACAGTATCTTAGCACTTGCCATGATAAGAATTTATTCCTATGCAGAAACAGCTGCAATTTAACAACAGTTAACACATACACTTTACTATGTAAAGTGTACATATATGTGTAAATATTGTATTTTGTTTGAATACAAACCTATGTTCAAAGTTTTTTTTAAAAAAACACTAAAAACCTGCCAATGAATTATATGAACTTGTGACCGAATCCCTCAGTAAAACTCCCATAGTATAATCTGGCTTCACAAAGTGTAAAAGGCCTGGGTCAGATCTAGAATCCCTTAATCAGATCAATTCTATTTATTGTATAATGCATGTCTTTGCACAGGGTGCAAAATTCCCTCGAGGGAGTCTCTGCAAACACCTGAGGAGTGTCCCCACATCCCATGCAGTGCCTGATCATCCCAGTGGCTTGGGGCACTTCCCAGGCAGGCAGCTTGGGCTGTGTGGAGGCAGGTGCTCGGAGGCTGGTGTGCCAAGCAAGGATCTCCTTGCGTTTTCTCCCATCAGCTTACTGGATCAAAACCTGCACACTATTTGTGCTATTCAGGGCACTAATTCTGTGTTACAGAAAGCAGGATGTGGGCCAGCCTCCAAAGCAAGAGGGACACAGCTTATGAGAAAGTGGAAGCAACATTCTGAATCCTGGCAACGCAAGGAGCAAGACAAAATAAGGAAGCAAAGCAGGTGCCTGCTGGGTGTACAGGATGTAATTTCCTGGGAGAGATGGCAGGGAACACCCCAGCATTTAGACAGCTCCATCCAAAGTGACACAGCATCTGCCACCCCGCATTTGCCTCTACACACATCAACTGAACAGAGCCCTTGCTGCCTTCCCTGCTCCAGCGTTTATCAGCGAAAAGCAACCCTGATCAGAGCTAAGGAAAGACTTGATCCTCAGGAGAACACATATCCCTGCTCTGAGAAAGGAGCAAATGCAATCCCAGGCTGGCAGCAGTAGCCAAGGGGCCTGTGTCCCAGCAGCCCCCTCCTGTCCTAACAGGACACCCCCAAACAAAAATAGCATGGCTCTTCGGGAAGCCACGGTCTTGCTTTGCTTGTCAGGCACACCAGTGGCAAATGGGAGTGGATCTGTGACCAACACAAACACCCTCTCAGGGTCAGGCATGCTGCAGTGTGATTTTCCTCAGCTGCTGTAAAATAATCTTGTTGACTTCCAGCACCATTCAAATCCTACCTGGCAGGCAAAGATTATACTGACAAGATTTCTGTCAGGTTGTTCTGGTGTGGAGGGTTTCAAACTCGTTCTGCAAGTCTATTAAAAACCCAGAAATCTATCTAAAAATACCACAATAAAGTCATTTTTGCTACATAAATACATTTAAAAATATGTGGCTTTAAACAACCTGTGCTTTTTTTAGAAGCCTTCCTGAAGTTAAGTCTTCTGCCCAAACTTGGATAACTTGGCCTAGACATTAGACTGTTTCAGGCCAGCAAATAATCGATTTCATGGCCAATTTACATCCCCAGGGCACAACAAAACAGACTGCCATTTCTTACCCTATTGCTTTCCCAGAAATAAAGTGAACTTCTCCAAAAGGCAGGGATCAAGTCCTCACCAGAGCTTGATTCTGCAGATTCAGCCAGACAAGTGCAAGCAGTTTGGGCAGAAGTAGATGCTTTTTGGAACTGTGCTTCAGATTTGAGGCCACTAAGTGCTAAGAGTATTCATGCAAATTCCCTTAAAAGTGCTTGGTCATATTAATTGTCATTTATCTATTCAGGTACGAAAATAGAATCTCGCCCAAAAAACACAGTGTCCCCATCCCTTCCAGGACTCACTGCTACAAACACATCACTGACCCTACAACAGTCACAAAGGTCAGGTTTCACTCAAGTCCCTGAATACTGAAAACTCTCTTCCTGAAACTGAGCCCTGCAATTCTGCTTGGTACATCCATTCAGCACACTCAGGGCTCTACAGCCCCTTAAATCTGAAGTGGCTGAGGGCTTTCAAATATTCAAGCTTCCACTGCTTTCCTTAAAACCATGGCTTTAAACTGATTCAGTTAAAGTTGTACCAACCTAAAAGGGACATTCTTACCTGGATTTAAGTATCTTTTAGACTAACTTGCAGTGGCTGCTGATCAAGTGAAACTTTGAAAGTACAAGGCAGAATTGAATCCAGGTAAGCATGGTCCACTGAGATTGATTTTTAAAACATATTTTTAAACAAGTTTAAAGCTCCAGTGGTGTAACTTTGAAATAGATATCTTGCACTATTGCATCTCTGTGAACTTTAAGTGAAAGGATTAGGTTTTCAAAAATATCTTGATATAAGAAACATTTGTCAATCAGCAGAAAGCTATGATTTTCTAAAACGTTATTCAACAATACTGAATGTACATTTTATTTCACAAGTATTAATTGGAAAATACATTAAAAAATCCCTGTTTTGACAGCAGGGTATTAAATGTTACCTTCAGGTTGCTCCACCTGCCTTGAACATTGCTTTTTTTTCCTAAAACCTGACTGCCCTTCTACCTGATTTGTTTTGTCAAGAAAAAAAAACCCAGTCCTGCACCTCATTCTCCATGAGCACCATCACAAATCCAAAGCTAATCAACTGATTTCAGTGAGACAGCTGAGGACAGAGAGCTGGAAACTAAGCATGCAAGTGGCATCACAGTAAAACCAACAAAATATGCAAGTGAAAATCTCCCATGTACACATTTTATATTGGTGCTCCTATCACAGAAAAAGTCTATTAAAAAGCACAGTACATAAAAAAAACCCCAAACAAAAATAAAAAAAAAGGGGGGGGGGGGGAAAGGCAAGTAAAAAATTCACCTTTGGTAGGGACAAAAGCAGTTTTCCCAGCATGTCTTAAGACCATCTCTTATCATACCCTCTCCTACCATTCTGCCTTTGAGCCATTGTCAAAGGGAGGCCATCCATGTCAAGCAGATCTGAAGCCAGCCAAGGATCACAAGTCAAAGTCAGAACTGCAGTGAAGCCTCTACATAGAGGAAAAGGCTCTTTAATCTCCCTTTGAAATACTCATTGAAGATCGTCTGAAATTGCTAGGAATGGAAAAAAAAACAGTCGACTGCTCCAAGAAGCAGAGCAGCCTCAGACGCGAAGGTGACCCTTGCTTTCAGAAGACGAAAAGTGCAAATGAATCAGAGTCACGCTAAAAGTACCCCACACAACCCAGCTTCACTGGTGGCTCCCTGCAGCCCCCAACCCCAGGCCTCAGAGCCCCTTAGCTCCCCGCTTTCCCCCAGGAGCAGCCAGCCCCAGCCCGGCTGGCGCCTGAGGCCTGCACGCAGTGACACTCGCAGCTCGGGCAGCCACAGGCACAGCACAGCCTCCCACGGGGACACCGAGCCAGGCACTGGCTGTCCTCCAGGCTCTGACCTGGCGAGGGGAGAACGCCTGGGAGCAGAGAATCTCCCTGGGAGGGGGAGAACCCACGGGAGACTCAGTCCTCTGCAAGGCCCAGTACAGCTTTGAAGACGCCCAGCATTGGAACAGACCTGTCCACGCCCCTTTTGGAGATAGCATGCAGGAAGGATGCCAAAAATTCTGGTTTCTTGCTCTGGGGCCTTCTACACAGGATGTGACTGCTAACAAGCGTGAGAGGTGTGCTCTCTCCTGGCACACTCGCTCGGTCTGCTCTGTTCCAAACCAGGCCTGGACCTGATGATGTAGCTGCACTTCATCAGCACATCTGGCAGGAAGCATCGCTCTAGGACGTGCTTATTGAGCTATCTACGGCACAGGTAACAGCAGTTCAAGGGACCGTTTTCTCCTGCTTAGAACAAGCTGCTTGCAGAACATTCTGGCAACACACGCAAGTATCAAAGCAAGGTATTTCAGGTTTTACACACAACGCAAAACTACAATTACTACAGTATTTAACGCACACCAGTAGGAAAAAGTTCCTAAAAAATACTCGTGCAGTTTTTTGTGCCATGGGATAGGTAACGGCTATTTCGCAGAAATAGATCCAACTGGCTCCATTGGAGTAGCAGTATAAATATTCAAAATAGAAGAAATAATAGGCCCTGATATGAAACTTCTCTTCTTTTTTTCCTTCTCCTTATCAGCAAGGACACATTCTGCTTAGGAGCAACTGCATCTCTCTATGAAGTGGAGCTGCATGTTTGTGGGGTGGCTTGAGTGACGCATGCCACAGCGTTGCAAACATAATTTGACTTAAGTATTTTAAGCATTTTAGTGGTTGTTATTATTATTATTCATCTCATTAACAACAACAACAAAAGAAACAAAAACCCAACAACAGGAAGGTACAGTGGGGTTCCTAACGCAACAGGATGTCCCGCAGGCACAGGTAGGAGAAGGTTGCTCAAACCTCAGCTGCAGAGCTCGACAAGCAGCAACACAACTGCTTTCCAGGACGGAAACTGGTGATGCAGACATGTCATCCACTCTCTCTACTGTCTGTCCCTGGACCCTTCCTTCTTGTCAGGGATCCACCAGCACACGTTATTCCCCGAGCAGGGGCAGCAGGACACGGCTTTTTCCGCAGGACTTCACTGCCATGCACAGTGCAGGAGCTGCCAGTGCCTCCATGTGTTTGGTGTAACAAGCAAAGAAAACCAGCTGCTGAGCTGAAGGGAAACCACAGTGTACAAATATTTTCATTTACAACACTTTGCCCGAAGAAAAGCAGATTGAAAAAATTAATTCCAAAAGTGCAAATAAAATAAAAATTGGTTTTTTTGTCTGTGACCAGAACATGGCTCTCTTCTTTTTTCTTTTAAACTGGAGCTCTTTCTTCTCCTGCTATGGTTTAGGGTTTGGTGTTTTGGGCTTTTTTCCTTTATTTCTGTTACATAGGGTTTGCTGTACCTTTAGTATTACTTGCCATCGTTTGTACCATAGACAAAAACATTCACCTAGCTGGTAGTCTCTTAATACATTTCATACCAGAACATATACAAGAGGAAAAAATATACCAAATGGATCAGAAGTGATCAGTGCTTAAAGTAAATACAAGAGCTGCAGTGGCAAGAACCCACAGTATCAATACATACAAACGAAGCAGTGATGGTATTTCTCAGGGGTGGAATCTGCCTGCATATTAATACAGAATTATACAAAATCTAGCAGGGATATTGGAACAACAAATAGCTAAACTTTCACAATAACTTAACATCTGTGAGCGAGTCTGCATTGAAGATATTCCACATTTTAAAATGTGCCATCTCTTGTCTGTGTCTTCCTCCCTCCTAAAAGGAGGGGTGATGAATCCAAATGATCTGTTATCAGGTAAGTTCAACTGCTTAAGACGACAAATATCTGGCCAGGTCCAGTGTATTCTTTAAAGAATGGCAAAATACGACTTCAGTAAATATGTCTGTGCAAATTATGCCTCTTTCCTCTTAAAGAAACCAGTGTCTGTAACTCATTTAGATAAGTTTTCATATGTACTTATGTCCTTCTCAGAACAAATAAGACATGAACGATTGAATCCCCCCAAAACAAGAAATCTGATGAAGCAGAGAAAGTTCTGACCTTCTGTTTCCACATGCAGACCATTAAAAACCAGGACACCTCCTTGGTAGCCCTCCCGGGCCAGCGATCAAACTATTGCTTGGAAATAACAAACACCCTAGTAATAAAACTCCAACATTCATAGTAAAATGGTAGCAGTGTTTACCCTTTGAATCCACATTTAGCTTGCATTCTTTAACAAACCTGTACAAGGTTAACTACTTATATAAAAAGTCATCAGTTTTTTCCTTGACAATCTTCTTTTATCCATTCTCATGCTGAGTACCTTGAATTGCATTTCCATTTTACACTGTCCTGTGGCCTTTGGATTGTTACAGGAGACCCAGCACTCAGAAGGAGAAGATGCAAGAGAAGACGTTGATCTCTGGCAAGTAAAAACAAAAAAACACCCCCCACAACCAAAACAAAATTCCCACGATTCTCCTTGAAAGTCAACCTCCATACTGCGTACCCTCTTCTGCATTGTAGCAATAGTCTTAAGTCATAAATTAATTAGTCTTCCATCAAATAACTTAAAAAAAGAAGGAATTGTAGCAGACCAGTTTTGACTGGCTTAACGCCAGTTAGCAGCCAGTTCATCTTGAGTCCCAGTCACACTGTTCAAAAACTGAGCTAGGAAATCACATGGATGTTGAAAAACGTTCTTCACATCAATGAAGGATTGTTCCAGGTTGTGGGGGCCAGGGAGAGGGCAAACCTAGACAGGGCCACGGGTCCTATGAACAGTGAACATGACATAGGTCACGACTTGGAGGTGCACTGCATCCAGGAGATGCCAGCCGTGGCTTGTATTGCACAGGTAAAAAGGAAGCTCCTCCCGACAGTCTGCCACCTGTGTTAGTGATCTCTGCACATTGGCAAGTTCACAAAAGTGAAAACATTGAATTCTGTCATGATGGAGAAACACAGGAAGATGCCGTAAAGGGAAAGGCACACACACCCTAGCTTCTTATCCAGTTTCCATTTGTTCAGGTGGACACCAAAAACCTATAACAAACACAGAGTAAGCCACCACAGCAGGAACATTTTGAATAAAGTGGTAAATCCCCTCCTCAGCTACAGGAGCCAAAAGAGGGCTGTCCTCTTACTGATGATTAGTTGTGAGCAATCACAAACTGCACCAAGCGAAAACCACAGCTCAAGTAAATCAGAGTAGCAGTCACAGAAGCCACCCTGACTTACATCACCTCACCTTAGGTTTCTACAGTCTAATTTTGGCAAGTACAATCCTATTTAATTCAATCAGATAAGGATTTAAAAGCCAGGTTCCTTTTTTTTTAAAACTCAAAATGCTTTGTGTGCTCCTCTGCATGTCAATCTAGAGCCACACAGTCTAAGACTGCTTAACTTTGCATACTTTGCCCCCACCAAAGATTAAAGTCTTGAGTATGGGGGAATTGTATTTGTGTTCATCACACAGGACACCCCCCATCTCAAGATTTGGAAGATCATTCCTCTTCTGTCACTTCTGGGAAAGGCCAGGGAACACCAAGCACTGATTTCAACAGAAATGTTGTCAGGCACTGTTTTTTTCTGGACTGTGTAGTATTTCAGAAGGCTATCAGAGAGGGCAAAGCAATCCGCTCAGCATTCTGTCTGTTCGTCTCACGGGATAATGGATAGCCCCATGCATCAAGGGACCTGCTTCAGCTCTAGCACAGAAATACCTAAGGATTACTGTGGCTCACCCAGCTCCTCTCATGGAAAACACACAGGCAGGAGTGCCATCCCGTGGGACTGACAGCTCCTGCAAAGAGCTGGATCAAGGCCCTGGAAAGCTTTCCACAGCAGGGAGCACCCCTACCCTGTAACAACAGACTTCGCAGCCACTATTTCAGCTGGAGGTGAGAAAGGAACAGATGAAGAGAATGTCTATAAAAATCCCTCTTTTAGAAAAGAACAACAAAAGACTGTATACATACTGTGACAAAAACTGATGCCAGCAGGAGACCAACAGAATAGATAAGTCCTCTGCTGTTTAACCGAATCTGTAAAAGGAAGAAGTTTATCAAACCATCTCACAATTTCAAACAACAATATTCCTCTGTTTTATCATTTCTAAATCCTAAACTGCTGAGCTGCTAAACAGTGGTTTGCAAGCTGTAAATGCCAAGTCAGACCATTACATCACAGATAACTTTGCCTACTCCCTATTTTGCCAAAGAAGTGTTGTTAGAGGAGTGTCCTTACGACCTGATAGCATTTCAGTGTTCCACTTCCATGTGAGCTTTGCCATCCCTTGTACTATTATATCATTACATTTTCTAACTCCTGTATTAGTCCTGTAAGAACAAACAGGGGAAAGGAAATTTTACATTCAGTTGCCAATTAATGCTTCACAGTAGGGGAAAATAAACAAGGACACACACAGGGGCCTGATTTCTTCCCTACTCTCACCTTATTTCTTCCCTACTCCTCTTGGTGAAGGGAGTAAGTCAGTAATCTCAAAGCCAGGGCCTCAGGTGCTGAAAAATTGTCTGTATCAATGCATCATGGCACACTAACACAGGCTGGACCTGCCTTAGCACTGAGGCAGATCAGACAAGGAGACAACTTACTGCCTGCAGGGCTGTGTACCAGGCACATCACAGGCTCTGGTGCAGCCGTCTCCATGGCAGAGCCCCAGTTACAGTCCGTGTCCAAGACAAGAACAGAGATGCAGGTCCACAAAAATGGGAAGCCGTTCAACTGCCACTTTTAGAGGCTTTTAGTCTAAGCTAAGCACTCACCTGCATCTTTAGGGTCCAAATAGTTTTTAAAACATGATTTTTGTGAGACGTAAATCTAATGTTACAAAGGAAGGCTACAGGGAGTAAAGCCATCTCTTCAATCCCACTCCTCAGCTAGGACCCCTCTTCTCCTTGGCTTCCCATCCTTCTCTTGGGGAACTTAATCATTATCTTTTTGGGCATTTTTACACGACCTCAAACAGCATCACCTGCAGAATCTGCAGGGGACGAGTAAGTGAAGTCTCTTAAGGGACTTCTCCAGGAGCTACTGTGTGGAGAGGACATGCTTCTATAGAAGGTTGGCTTCTCAGTGCTCCCATCCTTCTAGTTAAGATTGTAAAGAATCCCATTTGCAAGAAAAGGGAGGAGTATTGCTAATGTGACAAAGAGCACTACAATTTTAAGAGCACAGGAATGCTGATACACTTGTATCATTTTGCATCACAGCCAGGAAACCCTTTTCACCCTGCTATTGCTCCTAAATCCAGAGTAACAATCAAGGTTCATTCCCTAGGGACCACTGAGGGGAGAGTCTGACCTGAAGAGAAAGGATGATCAGTCCTGACACTTGGAAGCTCTGAGCCTGCACTGCACTCTGCATACCCAGGCTCTTCTAAGCCAACCCGTGCTGCCCGAGCTCTGCTGTTCCCTTCACACATGTTAAAATACCAGCTCACACAAACGGCACATTTTCCTTCCCTCCTCATTGCTGACACCATAAAAAAGGCAACAGCCATGGTGATCATTTTATCTGAAAAGTACTGGAGGATTTCTTTAAGATGAATGTGCTGTAAGGGTACGGATGGACGGCAAAACCATTACATTCCTATGGCCATTACATGTTAAATACAATATTCTCAGACTGCTCAAAGAAATGGAGGATTTGGATTGCTTGAGGGCATGAAGACAGATTTTGGGACTGTCTGCATAACTGAAGATGAAAAATGTCATGATCCCACTGCTAATGTAAACTTCAGAGACGGACCAGCCTTCTCTGCTTCAGTCATTGCTGTGCATCCACTCCTCCACTCTTGCTTCCACTCATCAGAATAGCCCACATGTAACAGCTAGCCTGCATTTCCATTAATATAAAGTGCAAAAAAGCCCTACACTAACTGTGTGCTAAAACTAAAATACACATTTAAAGCTGCCTTCCCTGTTCTCCCAAATGAACAGCAGCTGGCTAGGAAAGAGATACTATTTTACAATAAATTCCTGTCTGGATTTTGGTCAGGAATTTTGTTTGACCAGTGCCAATATCTGTAAAAACTGTCAGTATAAAATGTATCAACTGGAAAGAGATCTACAGGAAAAGGAAACAAATGAAGAAGATGGAATTATTTTAGCATGGAAAATGTCTGAATTTAACCTAAAGTGCAGATGCTGCTTCTCAGTTACAACTTCATCCTCCGTAAAACCAGCAGAGCATTCCAAAGGCCTCTGTGTCTCATTTGCTGAGGACAGGGCTTTGAAAGAGAGATGTTTAGGGCTGCTTTCTTAAGACTATCTGTAAGGCTCTTCCCTGGAGGTCATTTAGGAGAATAAAAGATGCTGTTAGGGATAATTCAAAAGCAGAAACTCTATGCTAATTATTTATAGCAGCTTTACCAGTGTAAGAGCCACACACATCATGCTGTTCCTATGTGGGCCAAGCAAACGTGGTAACCCCTTCTGCAGCATGAGCACCAAGCTTCCCTTGCTCAACAGCAACATTTTTTTTACTCAAACAGTTGCACTTTTTCTTCCAGAAATTCCAGCTGTGATGTGTATCTAGTTCAGACAAATGACCTTCCTGACAAACCCATTATTTTCCTGAATTTGATTTTGGACTACCTGCTGCTGTTTCACAAATTTCTCATCAGTCTACAGTTCTGGAAATACAGATTTAACAGATCCCACTCCTCTCATAATCACCAGCCTACCCCATTTCCTTATCATGACTTTTAACTATAAGCACAGGAGATTCTGGAATATGAAACAGAAGCTTAAGAAAAATGTGTTCTCAGTCTGTTAAATTGGGCAGAAATCAGTCAAGCAACCCTCTCATGAGACAAGTGGCATTTCCTGCAAGAGGCAGTGGGATACATTTCCTTGGGATATGTGAAAATGTGCAAGTTCAGGGAAAACATGGGCAGTAAAACATTCAAAACTCACAGTAAGGGAGGAGATAATTTCAGGTTTTGGCAAAGACCAGAAAGAGCCTCAGTTGGAATCATCTTAATTGTATAAGGAAAAGCCTAGTCCCCTGTTCATTTATGAATAGGAAATGTCTCTTCTGCAGACAGTTTTGTCTTGGGAAGAAGCACTCCCTCATACTGCAAGGAGGAAAAATCAATATTCCCTAACTCCCCTTTGAGGACTGGCTTGTGTGTAGGGGCTGAAGCAAGGCAGAAGAATGCTGTTCTGGCTGATCAGGCACAGAAGGTTTGCATGCTCACAGCCTCCTCTGCCTGTTTGAGGGGGAGCACCTCCCTGCTGCTTGTGCAGCAAATGCAAAGAGGTTGCCACCAGCTCCAGCCATTCCCATGCTGCTGTGGCCACCACGGCTGAAGCTAAACAGCAGAGGAAAAACAATGGAAATAAAAGTTATTCTATTCTTAAGTTCTTTTCTGGCAGTTGCTTAAGGGAAAACAAGGAGCTACTGCCAAAACCCATACTGGTTTTGCTTCAGCGCCCAAATATGACAGAAATTACTCCAGTAAGGAATTTCAGAAGGGCTATGCTTTATTTCCCAGTCGCTCAACTGAAAAAGCTGCAGGTCTTCTGTATGTCTCGGTATCCTTCTCCTTCACTGTCTCTGCCTGGCAGTGGAAATTCAGTCTAAATCCTGCATTCCCAAGGTCTTGCCACGAGACAGCGGTCTCAGCAAACTGCAACTTCAAACATTCACACATTCCTGCATATTTAAATGGAATTTCCTTCTTAAGCCTGTTTTTAGACTCCTAAAAAAGTGTCCCTGTTTTGCTCTGTATCACAAAATTCCCTTTGCAGAGGGTACATACCTGGAGAGCTGCACGTGGCCACTTGGAGTGTCACGCAGGAGCTAGGGCTAGAGAGAACTCCCGCAGTGCTAGGAGGTTTGGCAGGGACACTTTTGCTCTGCTAATCATCCCAATAATCTCTCTGCCACAAAGCCAGCTTTGTCCTAATGTACCATTCACCCTAGTGCCTTGGAATTAAACCACTAAAAATCAACTTGTCACCGAGGAGCAAAGCAGCGATGCTTCCCATCTCCATGTGTGCTTTGCAAGCATTTGCTTCCCTCTGGATTCTCTGATGTCCAAATAACCTTGCACTGGGATTATTCCTGCTGTCTCAGGCTGCTTGTTCACATGGAAGGAATGTCAGGTCTCTCAGACTTCTCATGTACAGTCAAATTTTTGCTGAAACCGGCTAAAGTTATCAGGCAGAGGAGAAAAATTGGACTGACATGATTACAACTCCCAAATGCTGACATGATCAAATGAACCTGGCTATTTATCCTCAGGCTAAAATTCCCATTCTCTAAAATACTGCTGGATGATGTCTGGTTTACAAGCAAAAAAATATTCCAGAGGGAAGCAACAGGATGGAAGACATGGAGCAAAATCCTTCCACTCTGCATATGCCAGGGGAAGGATGCTTACTGGATCAGAGTCAGCAATGTGTCCAGGACTCCATATTGGAAGAGAGGAGAAAGTGAACTCTGTCAAAGGACTCTCAATGTCCAGAGGGACGCTGCTTTTCCTCCAAAAGCCCTGCAGGCCTGCCAGATTAGCTGTGTACATAACAGAAGGCCAGAGCTGCTGCAGGAGAGAGTGGCCAAGTGAGCAGTGGAGTTGGAAGCTCCAGTGGGAAACACAGAGGAAGGCCGAGTTCTGGACATTCATGAGCATCCAGAAACAAGGACCCTTGAAATAATAAACATATGGTTGTGTTAATGACTTGGCACTGTAAAATTAGAAGGGATCTGACGTGGAAAGTTTAATCCTGAATAGATCTGCCTTTTGATGGGAAAAGGGTCAGTGGCTTGGTCCAAGCCAGGAATTCTGGAACTGACACCTGAGTTGAAGACAAAAGGTGAGGCACTTGCAGTGTAACCACATTCTAGGAGAAAATGTTTCATTTAAAGCAGAAACACAGAAGGAAAAACTTCCTTCTCTAAACCAGGTGACAGATGCTTGTCAAGATGCAGACTGAGAACCATAAGATGGTTTTCCTTTCCCTTCTTGTAGTAAGGGAGGAAGAATAAAGTAAGTATTAAGCTGAAGCGTCCACTGACAATGGCACTGGGGAAGGGATGGTCAGAAGAGAGGCACTCAATCAAAACATAATTTAGCAACCCAGCACCAGGACATGTCTCCAGAGATTCACAGGTTAATTCCAGTTCTGTCATTTGCCTACTGTGCCTCCAGCATGCCCATTTGTCTCTCTGACAGGTCCCCGTCTTGCTCTGTTCCTGACTCATTCTGTTAGATCACAAAGCTGCCTTTTCTCCCCTCAGACACTATTCCATGGAGTGAACTTGTTTAAACAAGTCCTGATTCCACGTGAAGCCACTCCATCAAATGCCCATGATCACAGGGCACCAGGCTGCCCCACACATGTGGGCACACAGCACCAAGAAGGAGCAAATCTTCTCCACATATTCTCTCAAACAGATTCTGAGGCAGACAGCCTGGAACCACAGATGTATGTAGATTTTACAGATATACGAGATATGATATTGGAGATATACCACACTTTGGAGAAAGCCCTGAATGTTTATAATCCCAGAAAAGAAAGACTGGAGGGGGTTTCTAGGAAGTCCTTCTGCATTAAAGTTTACGTTTAAAGACACAGCTTCCACCAAAGTTACTACAACTTGTTTATTAAATGCGTTTACTTTCAGCAGGAACTTAACTTTGCCACAGTGCACTTAACACTGAACATTCTAGGGAGGCAATCACTGTTTTGGATCTCCACGTCCAAGTAATCATGATCATGATTACCCTTTTTGTCTTCTACACATCTCTCCCTGCCTCTGCATGCAAGTCAGGGGCATCAAGACCACTTTGAGGAGTTCCCCTGTTGGAGGAGATACTAGAGAGACACATTTGGGTCCTGCCAAACACCAAAGGAGCAGTACTAAATCCTGTACTATCAGCTCAGAAATCACCTAGTACCTGTAAATCACAGTGATATTCAGTGGGCAACCAGGCTGGCCTGAGCCCCAAGCCCCAGTGCAGTTAGCAGGGCCTGCTCATGCAAGCAGCCTAAAGGCTCAGCCTGACAGACCTCAGGAACTGGAGCTCCACGTCTGCTGCCCCCTGTGACCCGGGTGCCAGGGACCATGGCCACATTCCTGGAATAACAACCAGCATCTTGGAACTCTAGGCACTGTCACCAAGGTACACCTGACCCAGCTACTGCCAGCCTTTGCCAGCAACTCAGTAATACTTCAAAAATTAATTACTAATAACAGGGTGGTGGAAGCAGGCTTGCTTTGTTTTAAAGTCCAGTTACCCAAAGATTTGGAGTGAAATCCAGGAACAGCAAGTGAAAACTGAGGAAACTCTCGTTTGCTAATTCAGCTCTCGTGGAGCTGAATCCAAGATTGCCTCTTACATGTGATCACACTGTAAAATGGACATTTTGGGTGTGCAAAACAGCAGCGTACTGTTATACCTCCATGAAAGCTGGCCACTTCTGTTCAGCCACTTGTTTTCATCCTTTTTCACAAAAATATAAATGAGCTGCAGATAAATTGCTCATTAAAGAAAGGGGTTTTATTCATACCACACCACTTACTTGTGAATATAGGCATTCCTGTATTCAAGAACAGGGAAGATCTGAGGAACTAAAAGCTGGTCAGCCTGACCTTGATCCTTGGGAAGATGACGGAGCACATGATCTTGGGAACCACTTCTAAACGCACAAAGGACAAGATATGTAAATTTATGGAGGGGAAATCCTGTTGACCCTGCCTGGCAGCCTTGTATGAGAGGGGTCTTGATGGGTGAAGGGAGCGCAGCAGACAGTGTTTATGTTTTCTTCAGGAAGGCTCCTGGCATTCTCTCAAACATCCTCGGGGACAAACAGGGCAAGAATAGCCCAGATAAGTGGACAGTGCAATGGCCTGATAACCAACTGCAGGGGCTGGTCACCAGGCCTTACCCCAGGGATCAGGACTGTCTAGTGCCTTTTTTAATGAACTGGATGGTGGAGAGACAGCAGGCCCAGCAAGCTCAGAGCCCATGCAAAACCAGGGAAGGTGGCTGATGCTCTGGAGGGCTGTGCTGCCATACAGAGCGAGCTGGGAGCAAACTCATTAAACATCTACAAAGGAAAATGAAAAGCCCTGCACTTGGGAATGAATAACTCCATGTATCAGCATGGGGCTGACCAGGTGGAAAGCAGCTTGGCCAAGAAAGACCTGTTGATCCTGGTGGACACCAAGCTGAAGTCAACAATGCACTCCTGTAGCAGGGAGCACCAACAGCATTCTGGGCTACATCAGGAGAGGTGTTGCCAGCAGGGAGAGAAAGATGATCCTTCTCTGCTCACATCTGGAGAGCTTGTCCAGTTCTGGGCTTCAGAATACAAGGAAGATATGGATTTCTTGGAGCAAGTCTAGTAAAGGACTGCAAGGAAGATTTAAGGGATGGCAGCATCTGATGTACAGAGAGGCTGAAAGAGCTGGGACTCTTCAGCCTAGAGAAGATTCAGGGGGATCTTAGCAATGTGCATAAATACCTGGTGGGAGATGACAAAGAAGGTGCAACCAGACTCTTCTGAGTGATATTCACTGAAAGGACAAGAGGAACTACACAATTTTAAATACAGAAATCCCACTATAATACAAGAATGCTTTTGACTGTGAGAGTGCGTAAATGACAAAGCAGACTGCTGAGAGTGGCTGTGCAGAATCCATCCTTGGAGGTACTCAAGACCCAACAGGACAAGGTCCTAAGCATTCTGCTCTAGCTGACCCAGCTTTGAGCAGAGGGCTAGGGACTAAACCTCCAGAGGTACCTGCCAAGCTCAGTAGTTCTGCCATTCTCCTGCCTTTTAGCTTGCATTATGTGAAAATTCACCTGGTGACTGTAATCAGCAGTCTTCCCTTTGCCCCACACCGCTGCCTGAGTGGTGTCCAGGTAACACCAATAGCCACAGTGACTTCCCTCTAGAACACTGTGGCATCTCCTGCCTTTCCTTCTCAGAAGGAACCTTGCAGCAACTCTGGGGCAGGGGTTGGCTCTTTTTCACTTGGGAAGTAAAGGATAAGTTCATTACTGTTGGGTAGTTTTGTCTTAAACAGGAAAGCTCTGCAGAGTTTCGGCTGATGGTCATGCTCTGAAGCATCCAATTGTTTAACAGTTTCCTTCACTTTCCAGTGTGTTAACAGTTTAGTAATGCCAGAAGCTTTTTTAGCAAAAGCCCTATGTATCTCATATTTTATATTTCACCTGTGTGTTTATGCCCTCTGCCCTATTAAAAACAGAGTTATTCCTATTTGGAACCTCTTCAAGAGCATGAAAATCCAGTGCAGTCCAGTAAGCTAGCGTATTTCAGCACAGACCTTTGTCTTCAAGGAAAAAATGGAAGTACTTGCCCTCCAAAAGGATGGGAAATTTCCAATGACAATTAATTTCTACTTCTCCCATATTGCAACAGAGAAAATTACATGTTTTTTCAAATATAATCCACAGAATTTTGGAGGTTTTTTTTTTTCCCTAGATAGATACAGCTTCTTAAAAACAAAACAAATAAATAATAATGTGAACAAATGTAGGACTTACGTATGATCCATAATTCACTGCTAGGGTCTGCAAAGCCCATGGAAGGCCTAGGCCAATTAAAATATCAAAAACATTGCTTCCGATGGAGTTGGACACGGCCATATCCCCCATACCTGCAGGAATGGAAACCACATACACTCATGTCTCAGAAAAGCCTTGCAGCTTTAATCCACATAATTTTCACCGATTTAGGCCAAGATTTATGGGAGATGCCATTCTTCCCTCCCTTCCTTTTGCCCCACCATTATAAAAGGCCAGCAGGCTTAAAGTGGCTTAATCCACCTTCCAGGATCATCTGAGAATTCCTCTCCACTAATCTTCTGCTGCTGAGGGGACCTGCTGTGCTGGCTGTGACCTGCCATCCCTCTGGTGCCACGTTCAGCAGGGCTTTAGATGCTTTACTGTGACCATGACACGTGAGCTTCTGTACTGGACCGACTGCAAAAGGTCTTTGAGTCATCTATTCAGCAGGTGCTTATTTCAGTGAGGAGCCACTGGTTATGCTCCCCAAAGCAGTACTGGCTACTTGTTTTTCCTCTTAACACATCTGTTGCTGGGGCCACAAAAGTATTGTGGAGCTGCTTTTCTTGAAAACAATAGTATCTTCCAGTCCTTATGGCTGTGAAGAAAAGCTGGAAGGTGACCTGAAAGATTCTTATGCCATTAAATAGTTCTAGGCCACTGATATTAAAATTAAGAAAATTACTGTTATTATTGAGGAAGGCCTGAAGTTGACAATACTGCCAGAACTTGTTCCACATTGCTGTTGAGAGCCTGGTAACTGCTTTGCAAGAGCATCACAATTTATTTCCTTCTTTGTTCTTGTTTGAAATTCTAGACTTGTGAAAAGAGCTCTGTATATTCTCCTGTTGAGGAAACATATGTGCTACCTATAGAGAAGGAGAATGTCAGGACACACTTCCACAGCAGGATTCCATCCCTGCAATGACCCACCTTGCCTGGCCACGATAAGGCTTGCCATGCAGTCTGGCACGCTGGTTCCTGCTGCCAAGAAAGTGATGCCCATGATCACGTCTGGAATTCCCAGTGTGTACCCAATGATTGTCACCTAAGGAGATAAAATAAACTGTCAAGCTGTCTATAAGAATTAAGATCCAAGACCCACTTGGCCCAAATTTGCAAGATGCTGTGAGACAGAGGGTATCTCAGTGCAAACTCACACTTCCTTTAGATAGAGGCAGTGACAGGCTTCTTTGGTATATTCATCAACTGGTATATTCATCAACACTCACCTGCTGTGCACTCTTCTCAGGTCAGTTGTTCTATACATTTAATCCAGTTTTCCTGATACTAGATTGGAAAAAAGACTATATGGTTGCTTGCTACCCTGCATAACTGTCTCCTGATCTTGGATGATGTTTACTATACATTAATAAACATTACTATAATATACTAAACATTACTATATGCAAATATCAGCTAAGCAGACACAAAACCACCCTATGATTCTAGTTCTGCTGGAATTTGCCTGAATGTCATGCAATTGTTCATGCAGAGTTCGAAGTGTTATCGAAGTGTTATCATCCACAACTCTTGAGCTTGCTTGCTCCAAGAGAATCAAAGTTATTGTGGCCAGATTGGCACTTGGCACCCCTCACACTACCCTGCAGGACTGGGAGACATTCCACTGCTGCAGCTGTAATTGGTGCCCAAGGTAAGGAAACTGGATGAAATGCCAGCCCTAAACTAAGTTCAAAGGCCATGGCTACTGGACCCTAATTTTCTTCTGAGTGTGGAAAGGTCCAACAGAAATAGAAGCAAACCAAGGTTTCTCACCTGAAACATCAGGTGTGTAGAATTTCCTATGCAGTTCTCTAGACTGACAAACCCCCTCCTGTTACTTCTCCCAGGCAGTGGTTTCTGGGTTAGCTGGTACGTACCATCCACACCATCATGTAAGAAAAAGCCGCAATCCACAGAGTAGAAGAAGCAAAGGTGACCATGAACCATTTCTCCAAGTGGGGTTTGTTACAGTTGGGCACTGTGAAGTACAGGACAAAACTCAAGGGCCATGTGAAGACCCACTTCAAAATTTCTATCTTGCCAGCTGCCAAACAACAAAAAGGGAAACAATCACAAGTCATGTCTGCTGTATTTCAGAATGCTATTATTTTGGTAGCATGTACAAGCAAGATGCCAGGAACATCTCAGCCTGTTATGCTAATGTGCCATTCCTTGTTCAGAAGATGATGTGATGGCAGATGGGAGGGCAGAGACAGGCACAGGAGTACGAAAGGCTTCCCTGAGAATTTAAGTAATGGGTCAGACCACCTTCCTCCCCAGTCAAGATCTTACAGAAACCACCTAAAACGCAAGTTCAAGAAAGAGATCTGATCCACTTTCAATTCAACTAACAGGAGGGTACAGAAAAGATGGAGGCAGGCCCTTTACAAGGAGATTACAAAATTCCTAGCACAAGGGAATTACAAAAGCCAATGGACTCAACTTCCAGTAAGGGAAATTCAGAATAGTGCTGCATTAAGTTGTGCTACTGTGGGGGTGGGTCAAACATTGGAACAGGTACCCAAGAGTCTGTGGGATGTCCATTCTTATAAATAATCAAAACTCAACTGGACATAGGCTTAGAGGACCTACTCTGAACAGGGGTTGGAACCAGAGATCTCCAGATGCCAGCCTTGCACATACTATGAAAGTCCATAGGACATCTGAACTACTAAATTTAAGGCTCAGATCTTTTCCCCACTCCAGCTACAGAAATGCTGTTCGAGTGAGACCTGAATAGGAGTTCCCAAAATTGTATCTTGCCTCTAAAGGGCGGGACCAGTCCCTACAGTATTCCAGCTCATCTGCAACACAGCAGATCTCGACAGCTATGGCAATTGTGACTCCAAAGCAGGACAGGGATACATTATGATCACCTCAGGACTAGAGCCCTGATGTGGTAAGAGGCACTAGGCTAAAAGGAGAGCTCCATCCTGCAGGCGCAGTGCTCAGCAGCCTGAGGCACATTTGAGTCCTCACGAGTCACGCAGCTGCTCTGACTTTCTAAGCCCTCCATAGAGAGCGAGAGGCACTGTGGCAGTGCCTAGGGAACAGCAGGAAAGCAGATGTACTCAGGACCATTCTGTGTCTCTGCCCCACATCAGCATCACCAGTGCCTTGCCCACATCAGCACTGCACTGTCCAGCCGAGGTAAGGGCACACCTCAACTCCCAGCAAAGCTATGTCCTAGCCATGGACACAGCTGACTTCCACTCAGGCTCCTTGCCAGCAGCCCAGCCACCCTCAGCTTCCTCCACAGTGAGCAGAGATCCATCTCTCCAAGAGGTTTTGGGGGAAGAACCCACCCTGTGGAAATTGCTGCATGTTCCCTGTGACTGCAACAGCAGCACAGGGCTAACACAGGAGCTGCAGCAGAGGTGTGCCCAACCTCAGGAGCCTGTACCCTGAGAGGTCCCTGCTGCTTCCCAGTTCCCCATCTCTTTTACATGTGACCAGGAGCCTCACTGCAGAGTGAAAGCTAATTGAAGCTCAGACACACTTCTACCTCTACATGCATCTGCAATGCTTTCCAGCATATCCAAACACACACCACACAAACACAGGAGCCTCTTACTGGGTAGGTCAAAAGGTGTGTATGGCCCTTCATGGTCATCATCATCTTCCTCCTCCTCCTCTTCCTCATCGTTCTCATTGTTCTCATTGTCCTCGTTGTCGTTCTCGTTGCCAGCCTCGGCTGCGTCCTCGTCTCGCCGCGTGCCATTCACACCGCGCTCGGCAGAGTTGCTGGGGCCTGTTCCGTTCTCCACCACCTGCTTTATGGGTATCTTGATTGCTACTTCTGACTCACCATTGGTGTAAGTCCTGCTGTTGATCAGCCTCTGTCTCTGTAAATGAAGGCAAAGTCTCGCTGAAAGATAAGACTCGTTTAAATTTGAGGGTTTTTTAAGTGAAAGGGAAGAACACAGATGTGTAGCATTTTTTTTAAATTATCTTTAAAAATGAAAGGAATGATTTTCAACAGGTAGAACATGATGCTTGCTTGCAGACCACCAGAAAAATCTCACACATACAACTTTTACAAGAGAAGGTCCAGTGTCTGTGGAATTGATTCCAGGAGTACTCCAAGACCAGCAACATGCTAAGTGCAGTCTCAGGGTAGTACCACATTATTAATGTAATGGTATAACAACCTCTGCTAAAATCTCCATGGGGATAGAGAGCAAGGGATGATTCAGTGAAGTCAGTCTCAGAAGGATAAAATCTGGGCAAGCACTATCAGGGATCCAGAAGAGAGCAGAGTTGCATTTGAAGCCAAACACTGCAACGGCAAAAGGCAAATTCAGAAGGAGAAGGGTAGGTGGGGGAGATAAAAGACACACCTCATTGATTAACATGCGGCTGGCCATGGAGAGACGTGTTTTGGGAGGGAAATGGCTGGTTATCATAATCCGGAGCCCAGCCTCGGAAAATGAAAGCTGGTGTGGGTAGGCAGAGAGCAGCTCATCAACCATGATCACTGAGGCTTTACGGTGGAAATTTCCTGCAGCGAAGGAACAAAAACAAATTGAGGCCTTCTTCCAGCAGTCTCTCCCTGTGCTCCATGTGGCTCTAAGAAGAAGAAACTCATGGGTTGCAGAAGTTCTCTGTAAGAACCATTATTTCAGCTGGACCATTCAAAATAGGTCTCATCTATCCTTAATTTCTGCCTTCTACACACCTTATATTCCTGTTTTTAAATAAATTGTCAACACTGTCAACTCATGGTTCTTACAGAGAACTGAATCTGCTCTGCACAGCTCATCACAGGCCTGGGTTAGGCAGACCACTGCTTCAACAGCAGCTATCCCACCAAGGCAGTTACTTCCAGTTGTAACCTGCACTTCTGTGAGGACATTGTCCTCATCCACCACTAACTGTGTTCCTGCAAGGTACCAACACAAACAAAAAGAAGGTTCCTGCACCCTGGGCTTGCAGCTCACAGCTGGGGACTGCCACCAAACCCAGTTGCAAGTGCACGTGCCAGAACAATCCACAGCATGGGAGCAAAGGAGACAGGGGCCAGTCCCTGGATAGTGCTCCACCTGGGGCACAGTGCGAGCGCCCACTGCCTCTGGGGTTCATCCTTCCAGCACCTGGATGACACCTTGGGCTGTAAATTCTGCGCCAGGACTGGGACTTGCCAGCAGAGAAACCTGAGGCCTTACCCAACACACTTCTGCACAAGTTTATTAAAACTAGAGTTAAACAAATGCTTTGTGGCATTACCATTTTTAACCATCACTGTTAGTCTTACAGAAGACTATCTCCTCAGCCTTTATGTTACTTTTTCTTCCCTACTGAGGCTTCCATGGAACAGAATAGATATGTGAGCTCCTCCGTAGTTAAAAAACCCAAAACAACAAACCAACAACAAAAACTAATGAGACAGCTTTTCCTTGTGAGTTTTTCCACATTGGAGCTGGTTGAATGCCATCTGGAAGAACTGCCAAACACAAATTTTTCTGTTTCAGACTTTTTAGTCCTGTGTTCAGAAAAGGCTTCAGAGAAAAGGCCTCAGAAGACACACAGTGTCTGAAACCCCCAGGCATCCCACTGCAACAGTTGTTGCTGGTGGCCCTGTGCCCCTGGCTGGGACACAGAGCAGCACCACTTGCCTTTCCAGGCCTCCCATGGCCCAGTGCCAAGGAATACAGGAACAATCTGCAAGAAGATGAAGCAATCCTTTTGTCTTCCTTCCTTGGCCAGTGTGAGTAACCACAAGTGTCCAAATCAAAAAAGTTACCAGCAGAGTAGGCAAAAATACATTGTATTTTTAACATTTAAACATTTAAACCAAATCCCCCAATCAGAACTAACCCTGAGACTACTGAGTAAAGTTGGATGTGCAAGGGCTGAGTTTGTGCTCACCGAGTTTTCCCAGTTCAGCTTTCCTGGTACAGAATTGCCAGCGCAGTTCTGCTGTGGAGAGCTCCAGGCAACAGAGCTGTCCCCAAAAAAGCAGCTTCCCCAAATCAGAGTGCTCAGCACTGCTAACAGCCATCCCTCTGCAACAGGCCTGTAGCTGAGAGCTGGCAGACTCCAAGCATTTGCTGCTGCAAGCAAACACCACTACATTTCATGTTTAACTGCTTCCTGTATACAGACTATATACAGTCCATATATATGGGCTATGTATCTATATAAATCTATCTATACTATATACTAACCTCTCAAGCTCCATTTGCAGGAAGAGAGATCTATTTTTGGTTGGTTGGTCAGGTTTTTTTTTTTTATAGACTAGCTAAACAAAAGAGGCAGCTCATCTGTGGTCAGAGACCAGGACTGATTTCTTCTCAGACTAAGTCAGTGCCTCAGGAAAAAGGGAGGTGTTATTCCTCAGGAGAGGTACATATACATCCCAAGCAGATACTGCACTTATTGACTGTTTTAAAGACAAAATAAATCCACTGTGAATACAGTTTAGGACATCCCTGCAAATGCAGCCATTGAACTACTGCTGCTGAGCTATGGGATGGGGAATTTTTTTTAAGCTGAAGAAACACAACCATTTTCATACATGACCATGACTAAAGTCAAAGTGAAACAGATGTCAGGTGAAGTGAAATACACCCTTAAAGACCACTTACATGGAAAAGCCGGGCATGGTAAAGCCAGCGTGTGCTACTGTACAGTAGAGCACAGTACCCAGACCCACACAGAGTCCCTGTCCTTCCTTCACTGGGGGAAAAGTGTACACTGGGCTAAGTAGGGCCCTTTTTCTTGCTCAGTTGATGTCCCTTTGGAGTGGAGTTAAGTGTAATTGGAGATGCTGTAGATGGGCAACTTCAGCGCAGAGTAACAATGCCCACAGGAGGACTTAAAATGGCTGTAACAGGCTAGCTAAGCAGCCCCTGGGCTTGAAGGAGTCCTTACAGCCAAGCACTTGTCCAGCAGCAAGAATCAGACACAGAAGCCTCAGCCACCTCCAGTGGCACAGGCTGTAGTGGCCAGGAATACCACACTGTGCCTCCCACCTGGGAGAGGGGTTCCAAAAGGGCCACCTATCCCCTCCTATTCCATGGCTTACAAGACAGCAGCTGTTCCCACAGTGTGAGCAGGGAGAGAACACCCAGAATGATGCAAGCGAGAGGGTGACTTACTGGAACAGTTACCTTTCTTTAGTAACACCACTGTGGCATCGCAGTTGCTGTTGTCATCCATTTCCGCATTGCTTGCTAAACCGTTCACCATATTTGCAGAGTTTTTGGTCTTCCTCTCGAAGCAGTGATGTATGGTTGAGTTGTACCTGCGCAAATGAAACAAACTCAGGATGTCTCTTTACTTCTTGACCATCTTCCTTTCCTAGCCTGGATCCTATTTTTTATCACATAATCACACCTGAGAATCAGCATTATTTTACTGGGAGGACTCAACACAGGAACACAACACGTTATGCTAAATTCACCTCAACTTTGGCAGGGGTGGGGAATAATCCTTGCTTCTTGGAGCATCTGGGAGCTGACACATATGAGCCAAGGCTCTCCCCATGACACTCAAAGGCAGGGGTAGACCCCTATAAATACCTGGCAGAGGTCCCTAACTAGGGTGACAACCTTTCAAGCTATATCCAAACAGGTCTGAAGAGCCTGTTACAACATTGTTTTTATGGAAAAAAAACCACACACATTACAACTGTCTTGCTGGTCTTAATTGTTCAAGCATGAAGTTACCCTCTGTGTCAAAATTTCTGATTATTAGATGAATTCTGACTTGCGTTCCCTTCAGCCAGCCTTAGTGTTTTGCCATTCTCACTGAGAATTGCTCTCACAATATTTACTCTATTCATCATTTCAAAACAAATCTCTAGTCTTACTTGTGGAGACAAGACCACTGGTGTGCTTGGCAGCTGGTAGGTTTTGTCGAATGTTCCAGTTTGAATCTGTGTTTCCTTTCCACTGGCTTTTGAAAACAAGACAGAAGGAGGAGAACCAAACAGCAGAACAGACCAGTTTTACTAGCAAGAACTAGAACTTGTGTGGAAGAAGTCACACAGGCCAGATGCTCAAAAAATCACTACTGACTGTGCTGTAGTTTTATCATGGGTCTCCAGGCAAGCAAGAACTGCTGCAAAGCTTCGCACTCATGAAAAGTAGAGTGGAATCTCACTCCTGCTTATTTCTGAGTAGGGACGCTAAAGTGAAGTAAGAAGAGACTGTTTTGGTGGGACTTGAGGATGGATCCATGTCTCTGCTCTGCTACAGGTTTGCTGCACTAGTCTTGGTCAGTTCACACAGGATGAGATCCATAAAGCACAGATTCACAGGGTAGTTTAGGTTGGAAAAAACCTCCACAATCATCAAATCCAGTGTTAATTCAGCACCGCCAAGCCCACAGCTAAGCCATGTCCCAAAGCACCATATTTACACATCTTTTAAACTCCTTCAGGGACAGTGATTCCATCACCGGCCTGGGCAGCCTGTTCCTGTGCCTGACAACCCTTTTGATGAAGAAATTTTTCCTAATAGTCGAACTAAACCTCCCCTGGCAGAACTGGAGGCTGCTTCTTCTTCTTGTAAGGGCTAGGTGAGGTAAGGGGAGCAGGGAGCCTGAGAATTTACATAAGTTGAGGGCACATTTGACTTACTTCATTATAAAGATGTAGATGACATACATCAGCACTAAGACTAAGGACTCCCACCTGGAAACAAGAGCAACACACAAACACATCAGAGCAGGGCATGGCATCAGCAGCCCCTGTTCAGCCATTCTCCCATGTGCCACACCACAAGTACGCAGAAAGGCCTGGCCCCCCTGGGCTGCCTTATCATTCCTCTATAAAGAAGGGGTGCATAAAGAAATGGCTCACACATCTATGCACGATGCCTCCTTTGCTTTCTTGACTTCTGTGATTTTACTTGGCCAAACTGACCTGTCAGCTAAGAACAAGTGACAAAACCCAGGAGCTCAGTGAGCGAATGGCACACCCAAGGACCACCAACACTTCTGTGAGGACAGTAACCACGGGATGTGGCCAAGGGAGGGGAGCAGCCACCCTGCTCTGCCTGCAGGGCGTAGAGCAGGATGCTGGGCTCTGTAAAGCCAATCGTGCTGAGGCTGCCTGAGCGAGGGGCAGCTGCTCTGCTGCTACTGCTGCTGCATGAGCACTGAGAATGCAGCAGGTCAAACTGCTGATTAGATACTGACAGGTTTTTTCCCCTCTGCCGTTTGTGTCAAACTAACAGAATAATGAAATTCATATGAAAACAAATTCCATTATGACTTTCAGAGCTTGTTTCTAGGTAATCTCTTTCACTGTCAAAAATGCTGTATTTTGCTTAGTTCCCCTTGGCAAACTCCTAGTCCTTGCGGAAATCATCCTTCATCAATTATCAAACTACTGTATGCTAAAGTCATGGAATATTTTCTCCACAAGGATTTTGAGATATTGCACTAACTATACCAATGTCTCATTCCCTGCTTCTGAAGATTCAACACTCAGCTTCTGTGTTATGTTGGGGTTTTTTTTTAAGAGCCCAGTTAAATATGACTGGCCCTCAAGTGAATTTCAATTAAAAAAACACACACAAAAAAATCAACAAAGAAAACCAGGCCATTGCCAAGAATAGATGTTTGAAACATGCCTCTGAAATGAGCAAGAGCCAGTGAGAGAAAATATCAGCCCAAGCAGCCTGACGCTCTCTAGTGCTTGTAATTCAAATGACATCAGCTGGGAGTGACACCAAAGCCAATGCTGCCACCTTCACTGTCACCTCCAGATGTCACATCATCACCTCTGGGATGTGCCGGAAACAAAATCATGAGACCAACACAACTGAAAAGTATCTGCAGCCCTCCTAGACTACTGCATTGCACCTGAACACATTAACAGGATTTTATTTTTTTTTTAATTTCTTTAAACTGGCCATTCACTAAATTATGAAAAGTCCAACTATACGCTTATACACAATTGCTTGGGTGGCCCCTTCTGGCACACCCACAGCTCTGCTGAGTACACTGTCATCCCCAGGCTGCTGCAGGGCATGGAGAGGGCACTGACTGCTGCCACTGTCCCAGGAACATTCTGAGCGATGCTCTCTTAGGCATTCTTCTCTAGCTCAAAAAATTAGTTATTATTATTACTCATCTTGTGCTGACACTTCTCACACACAGCAGCAAATAGCTGCCCTGTGGAACTTTTTAACTTTCTCCCTCTCTCCTCATAAACCCTAATTACGGTAGCTTTTGTTGTATAACCAGAAAATATGAAAAGAAAAGGGATTCACTTACCAGGAAACTCTTTCATCATAAATAAACTGTGGAGAAAAGATTTTAAAATCACATGTTATACACAAAATCACAGATGAAACCAGCTCATCATTTGAGACAGGGGACAGAGTAAAGCAAGCCAGGGCTCATAGCAATCGCATTAACCTCAGGAGTATTTTGGCGCTGCCCTCTTGTCCAGTCTTTGAGCTTCTCAACCCTTAGTTTCTCTCACCTAGTCAATGCAAGCAGGTACTCCTTCCCAAATGACACTGGATCCTTGTGCAGCAGTGTGAGGGAAGGCGTGTGAGGGAAGGCCCAGAGCCATGGTGAGAAGTGTGAGGAGGCAGGGGCATGAGAGAAGGGGCAGAGCCATGGCGAGGGGCGTGAGAGAAGGACCAGTGCCTAGGTTAGGAGCGCCAAGAGAGAACCAGTGCCATGGTGAGGGTTGTAAAGGAAACAGCAGCACCATAGCAAGGAGTGTTAAGGGAAGGACCCGCAGCGGCAGTGGCTGAAGGCCCACACCGGCAGGTGGCTGCCGTGCTCCATGACAAGGCCCTTCCTTTCCCCTTGCCGTGCTCTGCCAGCCCTGCTACTCGCCGTGCCTCAGGTTCTCCTCCCACAGCAGCGCGATGGCTGCAGAGGGGAACCCGCAGTGCCAGTGCCTCCACAGGAGGCTGCAGCTGGGGTCGCAAGCAGCCCTCACGGCCTCAGTGGCCCCAGCTGCATCCATTTTGCCCTTCCAAAACACTGGCAGGGAAATGTGCACCTGCACCAGGGATTACAGATCCTGGGGCTGTGCCCCAGGGAAACAGGAGGGAAAAAGCACGAGGACCTGAAAGCACAGTTGGCCATACAGCCGTAAATAGCAACTTCTGTGTGACAGCTGGCATGAGGCAAGAGTTACACTGATTACTGGAAGAAAACATGATCACAAAACGTTGAAAATTACAGTTTACAGTCACCACGATCTAACTTGACACAGCCTGTTTTAGGTTACAATGTTTTGGTGTGATGAGATGTGAAAGCCTGCGCACTGACTTCTGTGACTAAAAATAGCACCCATCTCAGTTTTGCCACTAATGACTCTGACTATGCCCCTTCAAGTTAAGATACAAAGACATTTTTTTTCCTTTCAAGAGAATAAGGAGTAAGTTTTGCCAAACGCTACAAGAAGAGAAGGCAGCATTGTAATACTATTATAAAGTTAAAAAAAAAAAATCAAAGGGCTGAATCAAGATGAATTAAGTACAGTAAATGTGGTTTATATCCACTTCTAACCTCTGTGGTTTAGAGTTCACTCTTGTTCATCAAATGGCCTGGAGCAGCAAACAGGTGAGTTTGTTCTGCTTTATTTCTTACAACAGCATTCTACTTCCTTTTGCAGTGCAAATGGAAAAATCATATTGATTTACCCAGCACAGTATCAAGACTTTAAAAGTTGCTGTATCTCAACATGGGAAGGAATATATTTATTTCCCCTCAGGTGTGTTTATGATTAGTAAAGCTACCAGTGGAGTGCAACCTTTAACACAGCACCACAGACTGTTGTTTAAAGCACCATGAGAACAAACTTCAACAAACAATATAATTCTTCAAGATGGATGACTCTATTCCAGCTGCAGAGAAGCCTCAATGCCCTCATATGGAAAAATTATCCCTGCATACAAAGCACTGAAGACTCTTCTAAAAGGAGCACACACATCTAATGAAGGGGGAACCACTGGCACGTTATGCTGTGCTCTGCACAGAGCTCGTGGCTCATCTTCCAACTGAGCCATGGGGGACTGGATAGTCAGAATCTGAGGAACAATGTCCTCCTCAACTTGATTCTGTCTTAAAAGGACAGGAAAAATTAGAGACACTGCAAAGCCAAGGGTTCCTGGGTGAGCAAAGGGAAGGAAAAACTTCTTAAACTGAAGCAGTGTTTGACTCTCAAAGGAGAAATTCTTGTGTGCTGTCAAATGGGGAGCAATATTGCATAAAAAAGGGTTGGTACATCAGCTAACCTAAAGCTAAACCTTTAAACACTTAAAACATTTTCCCTTTCTCCCATCTTTCTCTGCTCTTCCCTAGTAGGTGTTTAAGCCACTTGCAATGATTGTTGTGGGGTAACACCGGCGGGATGCACTCCACCTCTCCCAAGCCAAATTAGCCAGGCAGGGCTGCAACACAGAAATAAAAATTCTGACAATGCCTTCAAGCCTCCACTAATGCTAGGAGCTGCATTATCCTGCTACCCTGGCTGCCTGCAGGGCCTTGAACTCTGCCACTGATAAGACAAGCGGAAGAGTGGGCATACAGCTGGAGAGAAGCTAACTCACGGCTTAGGGAAAAAACTAACCATATCTTGGTATTATGGGGTACACTCCCAAAAGAAAAGGATTCCTGCAGTTCTGTAATTATGAAGAACAGCTTATGCAGAAATAAAGTATAGGAGAGAAGTAAGAGAGAAGTCCTAGGGGTAACAAATGTCTGTTCTGCAAGCTATAAAACTGACACAGAAACAGTAGACAGGAATTTCAGGGATGCACTGGACACAAAAGAGTAGAGAATTGTTCTCCGTATCCTGATGCAGCTGACAAACACAGGGATGAACCAGCCATGAGAAAAACCCACCTTGCCTTGACACCTTGACAGTGTCAACAGATTTTCAACTTGTCTGCCTCCATGCAATAAATGAAACATCCAATACAAGCACCTGGAAGCCAGATGCCAGGCAGATGCCCACATCTCTGCTTCCTGTAGAGTGACCTGCTGGATGTCTTTAAGCTTGTGCAATACAGCTCACTACAATTAGTACATGTGGCTCTCTTTGTTGTTTAGCAGCACTTCTTTCTATGAGGTTGCTGTCAAAACAAAAGAATTTTTTTTGTTTTGCAGCTCATTACTAATAATGGTGTAGAAAAGTTATTTTACACCAGGTACAAAACAGCTGGCCTTGCAGTATGGGCAATAAAAGTACAAACAGGTTGAGAAAGAGTCCTTGTTTGGGACAAGCCAGATAGAGGCCTTTATACCTACAGAGTTTGTCTGGAAACACAGGCTCATGCAGGAGGAAACAACCCAAAATCTACTGTTGAAACACACTAACCAAAGTAACCCAGACTGCAGAAATACAAGTGACCATCTTCTGACTCCATAAAAGCCCTCTTCTCGCTGACATATGGAAGTTAACCTCACAAAATCACTCCTCCTGTCTTAGGGGAATCTAGGGTACTAGGCTAGGGAGAAAAAAAAATGCAACTGCTACCCTAAAAACTCAATTTTTACATTTCCTGGTATTGTTTGGTATTGGTTGCAAAGGTAATACTAAACCGACAGCATTGTCTTTACCTAACACTTCTGCCAACATTCTTTCACTGAATAGCCCAATTCTGAGAGATCTGGAGCATTTCCTGAGCTTGATGAAAACTGGGAGAGGCACAGCCCTAATGAACTGCTGAAAGTGTACTGTCTGTTTGAGGACTTGCTGTCATCATGCACTGAACCTGTGCCTATTATGTGTGGAAAAACTAACCTGAATGTTTCATAGTGGCTGCTCAGGATCTCTCTCCTCTGGGCACAAGTATTGCCTCCTTACACGTTAGTAACATGTTTTTAGGAAGCCACCAGAGGTCACTGCCAGGAGAGCACTGACTCACACACCGCAGGGCTGCCCAGGGGCTCAGAGGGTGGGTTTAGCTCTGCACCCCCTGTCTGCACTGGGCCACCACACCGCACCCCAGCTGTCCCTCTGGCTCTCCTCCACCTCCTGCCCCCAGGCAAAGTTCCCAGCAGAACCAGGGAGACCACAAGCAGTATTCCACAAGCAGAAATCCCCATGAGTGTTTGAGCTGGGATCTCAGCTGCAGGACTGTGATGCCATGGCAGGTTCCCTTTAGAGGTGGCAGCAGACATGGGCTCCCAGAGATGAAGAACCTTCAAACACTTACCACGATGAGTGCAACAACAGACAGCGTGTAGTAGATTGAATCTCTCAAGAGACTCCATGATGACAGTGCAACAACCTGGGGAAACAGGCAAAGAGAGGGTGTGAGCCAGGCTCTAGCCAGCTGGACTGCCACACCAGCCATGTGTGCCCAGGCTCTGCCTGTCACACTGTGGGAGCCGTTCCCACGTGTGCTGGGACTCCAGGCAGAGGCTCAAGACAGGAGACATTTTCTGCAGCTGCTGGGGGAACAGCTGCAAGTGAGACAGGAATGGCCACATCTGAGCAGCTGTGGCCTCAGCTGTCCCCACGTCAGGCTGTGTGTCCTCAAGGAATCCGGGAGGGCTGCTGCTTTACAGCAAGAGAAGGGCTCAGGCTTTACCTGCACGACCACACCAATGAGCATTACCGCAGCTCTGTGTGCATCTACCCAGTTTTGGGACAAACACTCAAGTCAACACTCCAGCCAAGTGTTACGAACAAAATCCAGGAATTTATATGCAGTGGAGAGTAAAAAGTGATTACTGTACAGTTCATGTCACTTGACACCTTCCAAAGCCACAGAAATGAGGAAGAATTCTCACTGCAGGCTGCACGAGCCTGCAATTCAGATCTTAGAAGAAAATACCAGTGAATGAGTTAATCTAAGTTCATTAATAGTGTTCAAAAGGACAGATTAAAAGCAGTCATCTTTTAATTAAAAGAGGTAACATCTTCAATACGATTTTATTTCATGCAGCTCTAGGAAGTCCCCTCAGTAGAAGCTTCTCTCCAAATCTGTATTTCCCATTTCTGGAGTGCATTTCAAACACTCAGTCACATTCTTCAAAGGTGTAAAACTGAAGGAGGAAGATGGGAGACAGTTCATTTACACTAATTTGGATCTGAACATACACATGAATTTTCTGACTGCACCCTCCAGTCATGCTTGTGCATGAATTCAGTCACATGAACTTAATTTTCAGTTCTATTTCAGTGTTAGCAAAAATAGTTTCCCAAATTCCTCTTTACATTAACTCTTACAATACTGAAATATTTTCCAAAACTGCTAATGAAACAAATGCTGTAAAAAGATACTGACCATTATACCTAAAAATTATCTACAACCTCTTAGTAAATGGCTTTCTAAAAATTTGATGTAATTTATGCCCAGAGTAGTCTCCTTATGCAACCATCTACATGTTAGAAACTCCTACCTGAAGAAAAAAAGCAGGCTTTTAAGGCCCTTGGGTCAAACCAGATTTCCACTAGCTTACAATACAGTTCAAGGCACACAGACAGATGAATGGAGATGCTTTCTGGTGGAAATTTCCAAATGTAGGAACATGAAGTTGGGTTCATAATTCTATTCAGAGAGCCTCAATTAAATCTCACATTTTACATCAGTGTGCCCCTTCATTTTGATTGAGCAAATTTTGCAAGAGAGTTTGTAGAACAATTTGACATTGTTCTGCTCAGCTTTCAGGATGCTGCTTCAGGTCCTCTGCACCTCAGCATAGATGCTGGTGGGGTTTTTACAGCTGTAAACTTCAGCTCTGCACACGGAAGTCACGTTTCTGAAGAAAAGGACAGCCCCCACAGGAAAAGGCTCTGTCTCATGACCTCTGTCCCTGGCCTAAGGCATGTCACTACACAGCACAACACACCTGTGCAAGCAAGGTACCCCGGCTACAAGGAGACAAGGCAGTCTTCCTCCTGTTCTTTGATATTCTACAATGATCTTGAAGGTGTAGGGTAGTATTTTCCCAAAGAGTTTTCCTCAGATAGCTGAATGAACACAGTTAAGATCCAGATGCTTAAATGCAGCTTTCCAGCAGGGACCTACTGCACGGAACTGATAGTCCCAGATCCTGTGGGAATCAAAAGGACTCTTGTGTTGATTCCAGATCAGATTGAAGGGAATGTGCTCATGCCTGGAACATGTACAGGCTGCTCACATTTCACAAACATCTGAACGGGTCTCCCTGATGCAGTAATTGTGGGGCAGTTAAATCCCAGACGTCTTTAGGGCCCAAGTCACCCAGCTGCAATTTCTGAACCATTTGGTCCATGTGATACAGGGAAGCCACACATGTATGGCAGCCATGCACCGAGGGTGAAAGGAGCTTGTGAGCACTGAGGGCGACAGCAGCGCTCAGCCTGCTGCTCAGAACCACGTCCTGAGGCAGAGCTACCGAGCTCCTGCAGGCCTGAATCGTGCCTTGCAGCCACCAAGGACTCCACATAAATCTTAACACAATGGAAACCACTTAAACCACAGATCAGCAAGGCAGAAAAGAAATCAGGGAAGCAATCAGCTTGGGTAAAAACATGATCAAATTTGAGTTTTAAATTAGCAATACTGTCATACTGTAAGCCAGCAGCAAGCTGGTCCTGCAGGAGCTGAGCATAAGGAGGCAGCTGCAGAACCACTGAATGTCAGTCAGGTGACTTGTCCTCCTTTTGAAGTGAGTACCTGAAATTCAAACCCCAAAGAAGTCCCTCTTAGCTGTCCCTTGACCACTCAGTGGAGACTGAACCCTGTTCCCCTCAACTGAAAAGATGAGCTCTGAAGCCAAGGCTTGAACGAGAGCACAAGACACACAGAGGCTGTTCCCCTGCATGCCGCAGCATCACTCCTAGGGGTAAACTTACCCATAACAGACACCTGGCTTCTCACAGGTAAACTTTCACCCTGCAAAACCCTAAACATATAACATATACTATTCAGAATGCTTACTTCCCTTTTTGATAGGCTGGATATTTTTTCAGTTCCAGCTTGATTTTTGAGGTTTGCAACCCCCGAAGCTGTGGTCCCATGCAGCACACACCACCTCCTCCACCTAGCACACATATGGAAATCAGCTATAGGGAAAAGCCCCTAAAATCAGACACTAGTGTCTGCTGCCTGTAGCACTGAAGTTGGCTCAGTGCACCCAGGACCTCAGTGGCAATATGCCCCATGTCTCATCCAAGGATTTCACCATTTATCTTCTGCACAACTGATCCTTCTCTCTTCTGCTCTTAGGAGCATGGAAGCTCTTCTCCCACCCAGGAGCTATCCATTACAAGAAGCCACCCAGCTGGCTGATTTCCAGCCTGCTCTGCCCATGGCAGCAACGGGCCAGAGATGAAACAAGTGTGGCAGAACAAGGCTGCTGCTCCCTAGGCAAGGATGTCTGCGCTCCTGCTGCAGGAATCCAGAGGCGTGTGCACTCCTGAGTATTCTGGCTGCTAAGCTTCCAGGGGAAGCATGTAATCACATCCATGTTCTTCAGGGATTTTCTTCACTCCAAATTGTTTTGGGGGTTTCCCTCATCTCACGGCCAGTTCTTTGCTTGACATTCTTGAGCACTGATCAGCTACTAACACTGCTGGGAAATGCTAGGCTTTGGAAGCAACCTCCCTAATCTGATTTCTCTGTTACCCTCTGGCACAGAAAGTCTAGATTTTTAGGAATTAAAAGCTAATAACCTAATTTGCTGATGTGGAAAGGCAGGAATGCTTGGACAAGGGTGTCAAAAGATTAAAGACAATCCCTGCAAGCGATTAGCCTTAAGAGTCTACGGAGGTCAACAGAGATCTGCCAGCAGTGAATCCACCACTGTCAAAAAGCATCCGGCAGCAGAGAATCTGTGTCAGACCTCATGCTGCCCCTCTTTGATGTGGGCTGCACAGAACTGATTAGGGAAGCTCTTACACCAGCCTGACAGAGGCTGGGATCTGGCTTCTGAGCACGGGCCTGTGCTGCCTGGCAAAGCTGCTGCTCGCTGGGATCCCTTGCGAGCCCCTGGCCAGTGACAGCTGGTCGGCAGCACACCGGGCAGGCTGCAGCCAGATGTGCTGGACCCTCCTCACACAGTGCTCCTGCTTTGCAGGAGCTGTCCTCAGAGCCGAGGAGGCACCTTCTGAAGCCTGCTGGGGTCCCCTCCAGAAAGGGACTGTGCTCTTGACACTACTGTTCTGCAAACCCTCAACGCAATTTCAAATCAGCCCTGTGATAACATGGAAGGATCCCATGCCAAAGCAAGAGAAAAGACCAACTGCTGACCTCTGTTACAGGAAGCAGTGAACCCAGGTGGAGGTCTGGGACAGATTTTCAGGGAATCAGGCTGGCTGTAGTTTGCAGCCAATCCATGTCTTAGGCATTCAGAATTATACAAAAATAAAAAGGGCTCTACCTCAGGTATCAGGGCACAAGATCTGCCTTTAAACTTGCAGCTGATTATTTTGCCCAGCTCAGGTAATTCAAAGGACCTGGCCACCCACCTGCTCATTCTTGCCGGTCACTGCATTAGTGAAGCATCACAGATTAATGGGAGAGTGTGACAGTGCCTTATTTGTATTCATCTTTACATTAAATTAGGCTGGAGATCCACCTGTGGCTGTCAGCAAGAAGCCATTGCAGAGCCCCTGCACCTTTCCTGGGAGACACATGCAGGACTCGCTGTGGTTTGGAGGGTGGTGGGTTCCTGGTGGCACTTTTGATACATCTATAATTCAGACAGAAAATCAGCCAAGCAGGTCCAACAGGATCTCAGAGGTGCCATCTCCCAGCACAGCAGGAGTCCTGATCCCACCCCCTGCTCCCAGCACACTGAACCACTGTGCCACAGCAGGCCTTTTAGACAGATTCCCACATGGAAAGCCACTGCTTTCCTGTGCAGAGCCCCAGGAAAGCCAGCAGGCAGCCAGTATCAGCCAGAGGCCTCTCTGCTGGGACTGACAGCACAGCAGGATGTCCTGGACTAAGTGACACTCACCCCATGGTCTTGGCCAAATATCCCAGGACACTACGACTATCCAGCTCAGTCTCCAGACCATAATTTTGGCCAAACACCCCAAAGTCCCATGATGCAACATTCAGGCTCGCTTGAGGCTTTGACCAATACTAACCACAACTCCCAGCTTCAGCAAAGCACCAAATATGAGCACAGGTCAGGCCTAAGTAAAATCCAGGCCTTAAAGTATCTGTCTCCCTCACACAATTAGAGCAGCCATGATCTAAGGGACCTGCTGTGAGGAAAGCCTCCTTCCAATTACCAGCCCCCAAACTTCACCTCTCGTTTGCCATTCTCTGCAGAGCTCAGTTGTCACTCTGGCTCCCAGTCCATACACTGAGCACCAACTCCATCTATTCTCATTACTTGCCCAAGAATATTTGCCTTTTTAAGCCTCTCTTGATATTTTCATCACAGCCGCAGCAATTGATCTAATGTGACATTCTCAGAATGGAAACAGTGGACACTCTCCAAACCTCAGGACAAAGCCAGAAATATTTCCCTACTCAACTGGTAGTCATAATCATCCATGAGTTACTTGGACCAGCATGTCTCTCTAGCCCGGATTCCCACAGTGCCGAGGCAGCAGGACCCCAAGGCCTCTGCTGGACCACAAGATCCACAGCAGAACTCAAGGATAGCTGCAGACAGGAAGGCGTGCACAGAGTAAATATCTCCCACTCTCTTCAGACTGGCCAGTCCTTGCCAGAAATAAAACAGATTTTATGATCTCCCTTGCTTCTTTTACATTATAAATGATTTGATTTAAAAAATCCTGCAAATGGTACATCCAAAGTATTGATCTGTGTGTCGATTTTGACAGAGAAAACTTAACCTAAAATGGTGATGGTGTTTTGTGGCAATTGGGAAGTAGCCTTGGTTTGATGCTGACAGGAATCCATTTGTGCACCTCTTCTGATTGCTTCGGTTAGCATCTCTGAATTAATGGTACCCCTCTATCCACAACCCTCTGTCCCAGCTGCAGTCTCAGCACCTTACAGAGCGCCTGATGTCCTACTGCATCCTGCCAGATCCCCCTCTGCTCTCCCTGTCCCTGGGCTTTCAGACACCACAGCCATGCCAGCAGCTCTAGGTACCCACAGTCCACAGCCTTGGCTTCTGGCACTATTTCATTCTGACTTACTAGTCTGTCCTATGGCTGCAACACAGCCCTGTCAGTGAAAGACCAGGCTCACGGTCATCATAAAATGCTGCCAGCCCCAAAGCCAAATGGGCTGTGAGAGCAGTCAACAGTCCCAACAGCTGGCATTAAGTTCTCTTTAAACTACTTCCCCAGAGTTCTACATGTTTTCCACTGACCGTCACAGACCAATGAAGAAAAAGCAACAGCATTCCAACTCTCCCCTATTAAAACTTCTTCACAGTCAAGGAGAAGAACATAAAAAAGCTCATAAATGCAATCATAAAGCCAAAAGTCAGTAACGGCTGCAGTCTGAGTTGTGAGTGAAATTAAAGCTTAAAAGATTAAAAGGCATGCAAGCTGGCTAAGCGGCAGAAGTGCGGTAAAACAGATTACAGAAGTCCCAGTTGCTTCATTAAAAAACATTCTATCAGGTTATTAAACTCTGTTTAATGCCCCAGTCAATATGCCTGACACTATTTCTCAGGTGTATTTTCCACTGACATAACCCACAGCAGCTGATAATTCATAGAGGCGCCTCAGCTGGCACAAGGGTTCCATGACCTGGACAGTGGAGAGCCTGCTGAATTTAGTTTAATTCCTGAGGCTAAAGAATCCCACTGGAAAAGGAGGCAGCAGATCAGACAGTCAGGGTCATCCTTTTCTGCCCCAGTATGTTGAGGAATGATGCCTCACCACTCAACAACCCCTTGAGAGAACAAATAACTGGAAGAGCATCTGTGGCACAAGCCAGCATTACTGGTCCCCTGCCCCACCCAGAGAAGCCTGTCTATTTCTGGGGAAAGGTAAAATAGAGAAACTCACACTCAACAGAAAACCAGAGCAGTTAAATACTAAAGAACAAACCAAGCCATGCGCATTCAAAGTTACATGGTAATGCCAGAGTGACTTGCAGCTCATGGTTATAATGCTCTCCCATAAGCACTTCTCACCCTCCTCTGCAGTGCTGCAAAATGCTGTGGGTCAGTGCTGGAGAGGAAAAAGGGGACAGGATGGCAAGGAGAGAGCAGCAGAGCTGCAAAAACAAGATGAATCTGGATGGGGGAATGTCCAAAACCGAACAAACTCTGCTTGTGCTGGCTTGAATGAGAGCTGAATTGAGCAAGGCCTGCTTCCGAGAATGCTGCGGCCTTGCCGCCAAGGACAGTGAGAGGGCAGGGGAAGGAGGGGAGAGCTTGAGAAGCACAAACACGAGCGTGAGAGAAGACAGGACAGAGCAACCAAGGCCTGGAGGGGACCCCAGGCTAAGGTCAAGCTCCCCATACACAGCTGGCTTGCAAGCATGGAAAAAGCCCGATTCAATCCATCAAAATGCAGACAGCAGCCTCCTTGCTGCTTTCCAGCATGTGTCCTTGTGAATGTTGCTGGACTACTGTCTGAACAGCTGCATCTGTTGCCATTTTATTCTCCCTCAGTGTTCCCTTACCTCCTTGTTCCCCCTTTACCAGAAGGAAGCAAAGACGACACAGCAGCTAAAGAACAACATTTGGGTTATGTGCCTTAGCAGCTGCCTACCTGCAAGGAGACGTGCTGGTGGCCCAGGTGTAGGGACATAGGAGGAAACAGCTGCAGACCCATCCAACCTGCACTGCACAGACAGGTGAGGAATGAGGACAGCTCCTCACATTTCCATATACTGAAAACATCTACAGCTTACAAGTTGCATCTACTGTCTGGATGAAATAAGGGAGATCTTCCTCTGGGTGTGAGTGATATGCAGAATACTTCAACAGGCTGCAAGAAGAAAACAGGAGGCACACTGCTACAGGCACACAGGCAGCATTCAGTATCCACAAGGAAAACTGGAGCCCTCTCTCCAAACATGCCTTGGTAAAACACCTCAACACACACCAGACATGAAGTTCTTCTGCTGCTACAGGGGCCCACTTTAAGGAATATTTGAAAGGTCTGATTTTCAGAGTGTGGATGCTAGTTTAGAAAGTCTAGCCTTTAGGGGATGGTTCTCATCTGGGCATCAAACACACCGGCAGCCTGCATTCACTGTCACTTTTTTAATCCCTCCAACCCAAAATCTCTGGAAGAGACGAAAAGAGCGGAAAATATTATTTCCCTGGCTGCAGAACAGACTCCTGTATCTCAAGAGGCACCTCCCTGGGACAGGTAACATTAGCAAGGAGAAGTCAGGCCAAGGAGACAGAGAGCAGAGGAGTAGGGAGAAAAGAAGGGATCAAAACCACTGGAAGAAAGGTGGGTGCTCCAAAGGCAGCTATGGGTGCATGTATGACCCAAGGGAAGAATCTGCTGAAAGCTTTTCTCTCAGACCTCAAGAGCTGGAAGGGCAGTGATGAGAAGGAACACCATCACACTGGCAAGAGCAACCACTGTATGTTAGGAAATGTAGCTAAGTCACTTGTTTAGTTCCAGACGAGAACAGCCCTTGGGATGAGGGCAGGCTCAGGACAGAGGCATTCTGTGTGCCCTGGGGAGGGAAGAGAGAGTGAGGAGAAGACAGGCCCATATGGATCAAGGAGCTGAATGCTCCCAAGGAGAGCTGGGCTGTGTGGAGACTCACATGGCCTCTCAAACCAAGGCCAGTCCAGCAAGGAAAGCCCTGTGGAGCAGCAAGAGCAGCACCTGGAGCCAGCTCCCACGAGCATGCCACAGAATGCTATGCACCAGGGGGAAAAGCAGGCCTGTGCCAGCTCTAATTGGCCCCTAAAATGACAAGTTATTCTTTTTTATTTAATATCTCTGTCCTTTGTTTTCCCATCTTTAAAACAACCCTTCATCTCTCAGAGGTTTGGGGAAAATTAATTAACTGCTCATCAACTGCTCAGATACAATAGCAACAAGATCGGCAGAAGTTCAAGAGGAAATTAATAATTCTGCCTCTGGAACAGGGCTTGAATAGGGCCTGGTAAATAAGGCAGAAGGGCACACAGTGAACAATAAGAGAAAACAAAATCCTGAATAGCTGCTCATTAAGTGAGCAAAGTCCATTCTGTGTGCAGAGGGAGGCAGGGAGCCCATGGAGAACCCAGCAAGGGACGCCGTAATTAAAGCCTGGATAATAACGCACACACACCAGGGGAGCAAATTAAGGGTGCACAGGGAACCCCCACACTGCTATTTCCTAACTTTGCAGTGTTTGACTTTCAACCCCCACAATGCTCTTTTAATGCCTTTTTTTCAGGTGTGCGGTGCCGCACAGAGGCGTGGGCGCGCTTCCCTTCTCCCGTTCCAGCAGTGGGCTGCTTAGTCTGATTTATTCTAAAAAGTGTGCACATATAGCCAGTAAAGGCTTGGAAGAATAAACAATTAGGGCTAGTGCTCAAGCAAATGCATACCAGCTTTTTGGGGCTGAGCATTTGTTTCTTTTTCTAAACACAGTGCACATAACCAAACCCAGTCTTTCCTTAGGCCAAAAGGACAACACATCCAACACAGCACATACAAACTACAGCCTAATTTAAAAATATCCTGGAGAGAGCTGGACAGTATTTTACAATTCAACTGTTTACCAGTAAAAAAAAAAAAAAAAAAAACCAAAAAAAAACCAAAGGGAGACTTTCTACAAGACTGCTGCTGGAAACACAGCAGAAATCCCCTGCAGGTCTGACCTCTGGGATTCCCAGCCCATAGGCAGTACATCTGAAAAGCTGAGGGCTCCAGCCACTCAATCCACATGTCTGAGCCCAAAGAAAAAACCCTGGAGCACAGCAAGCAGCTTTGACCAACAACCAGGCCCCAGGCTCACCTGGCAACTCACTACTGAGATTCAGGTCCCCAGCAGAACAGAGATCTCACCAACAACCAAATTTACCACATATGTTAGTGCCTCTGTAGAGACACTGTTGACAATAAAACCAAATTCCTATTGATACTAACACAAAACAAATGATGAATCACACCACTAAAAGGGAATGACTTTTTGGTGAAAGGCTGGGAGTGGGAAACAATGAAAAGCATAAACTGATCCAGAGTTTTATCTAAAACATTGGAGTTATTGACACTGAAATTTCTTATTTGCTCACTAAAATCACAGTTCCACATGGTGACGTCAATCATTCCAGTGCTCACCCACCCTCTGAGGGTTAGACTGCAGCAAAGAGAGGTTATGTGACACGACAAAACCACACACAAATCACCAGCAGAGTCTCAAGGAAAACAAAGATGGGGCAAAGCAGTCAAAATCTCAACTCTTGGCTTGAAAGCCAAGGAACCATGCTTAGGATGACTTGAACTTCTGAAAAGTACCACAGCTGGAAGGCTGAAGACATTTTACAAGACCATCTTGGCTGTGACTTCTCCTTCTGAAACAACAATCTTCCACCTGTGAAAGGTCTCTCAAGGAGACTCACATTCTCTGTCAAGCCTCCAACTCAAGCAGGCCTTTTCCACCAAAAGCTGTGGTTTGTAGCAGTTTTTTATAGGAGGTTTGAGGCATGCAATCAATACTGTGGAGACTAAAAACCAGAATTGGTTCCTCTGCCATCAATAACTGCTGACAGTTAATCACCTTTATTTCCATGAAAAAAGCAGCCTGAGAAGGAAGTCCTATTGATGACAGGAGAACACCTCTGGGGAACAGAGCCTTATGCCTTGGGAGAGCTTTAGTCATCAAAAATTTACCTCAATTAACTGAGTTTTCACAGTAAGTTACAGCAGAACCACTGACACATTGAGCATCTGTAGCTGCCAGCTGCATGTTCCATGCAAATCAGGACACGGGGGTGGTTAAAAAGTACGGCTGTGACCTTATCCTGAGGGTTCCTCACAGTGAAAACGTTCACCTTCAGCCTGCAGAAGTTCACTGCTAATGAAAACAGAACTGGATCACAAGGAAAATCCCAGCTCTCTGCATGCTCTCAGACTGACCAAGGTCCCTTCTGCTCAGTTCTTCTTCCATTGCCCTGTACTGGTAACATGACCCCGCTCCTCCTATTTACAAATAAGTCTGCATAGTAACACGTCAAAGAACATTTATGAGGCTGTAAAAATACCTGGCATGTTGGCAAGTGCGAAGGTAAACGCAGATTCGGGTATTTAATTATACAGTCAATCATGTCTGCAATTCAGACAGCAGCTCAGATCTCACAACTTAATTGCTTTAATTTCAGATGAATAGCTTGTGTTGTCACAAGCTGTTTGACACGCTGGAGAACAGTCACCAGCTACACTAGGAGCAAACAACCAACGTTTATGCCTCTGCCCACCCACACACCTTGGGCAGCTCAGAATGCCCGAGCTGACTTTGCTGCTCTGTTCTTCATTTCAAAAATGCAGGAGGAACAGCACAGGGCCCTATTAAAAACAACAAAGCCAGAGAAATTTGTGGCAAAGTTGTGAACCTGGTATCTGATTTTGCAGTACAGCCAAGGCACAGGGTGAAGCAAATACTGTAAGGAATCATTAAATGCTCTTACCTGTCCTGCAAAAAGCCCACACACACCAATAATACAGAGGATGTTGAATACAGCCGAGCCCACAATGGTTCCAACGCCTACGTCTCCTTTTGTGATAAAAACACCTGAAAAACAAGTTCAAGAGAAGCTGTGTAAATGAGACAGTGCTGACTTATTTCACAAAAAACTGCAGCCCTCACACCCCACTGATGAATCTAAAGGCAGGTACTAGCTCTGCCACTTTTTTTCATATTTAATAGTGCAAACTGCCGAGAGCTGCTTTCTGAGGGTACCTGGATGGATCGTGTGATGGAAACCAGGCACCTCAGACACATCCAAGTTACTAACTTCCTGGTCTTGTGACCCAGCCTTACGGCAATACACACCACAAAACACTGCAGGCTCGTGGAAGCAGTTGGTGGGACACAAATCTGCAGGAAACTGTCTCCCACAAGATATTCCCTGACCAGTACTCTGCTCCTTCCCATATCCCCATTCCAACTGGCTTCAGTAGGGATGAAGCTTCAGGAGAAGCTGGAGATGATTCAGAGCTGTCTGGCCACAGCCACTCACATGACAAGTGATGCCTCTCAGGATGAATTATGGGGCTATGTTACAAGCTTTTTTTCAGAGCTCTTCTGTCAAATTTGGTTAAAATTGGCCAATGAGGTTAATGGTGAGGGAGATGAACTGACAGACACATGCATCACAGTGCTGCACAAAATCCTTTCCTTAGGAAGCCAGCCTAAAAATAACACTCCATCTCCTGCTAGCTGTCAGTCTGTTTAAATTCACCACTTGCATTTAAGGTTCCAACACTATTTATCGGGCCAGGGCACTTTATGTGGCTTTTTCTAACTTCATCCCTTTCTCAGAAACACAGAAGCACTCACCTGCCAAGTGACACACGGCATGTGGTGGGTAAAACCATAGCAGGAAAACGATCTGATGACCGTCAGGTCTTCTCTAAGTCACCTGAAGGAATCTGGTTTTATTTTCACCCTGCAACTGCACTACCCTTAAATGAAGGACAGTCCCAACTTGGTCCAATTTAAATTCCCAAATGATAAAGCTTTGCGTAATCAGACTTCCCTGCAGAGCACACAGCTTTGCATGAAGTAACTAGTGCTCTGCATCTGGCAGTGTGACTGAAAGACAAGTATCTCCTAGAGAAAGCATCCAAGCTGAGAACTAACTCTGTTGGGTGATGGAGAGCCCTCCATACCCTCTCAGCTGATCCCCCACCCACGGAGATGTGGGTGAGTCAGACTGCAGGAACACTCACCCTCCTAACGTACCATGGTTAGGTAGACGTCGCTCTGTTAACGCTGCCTGCAGTGCTCCTCCCTCACAGCTGTGGGGGCACCATGAGAGTTTCCCGGGTTTTGAACACCTAAGGACAGCTGAATCCCTTCATCACACTTCCCATAAGCGGGGAGCTGCTTTGGAAGTGTGCTGCTCTGACCAACCCCTTGCTGTAAGAAAGCATTTCAAATCCTTCTCTCCTCCCCAGTCTGGCTTTTCCAGGGAAAAGTGGTGCTGGAAGACTAACCAGAGGGGGGTGATGGCAGAGAACCTGTCACTGAGGACATGAACAGTCTGTCAGGGTACCTACCAGAGAGGCTGGGGGAAATCCTTTCCTACCGTGCCCTGGAGCTGGCATGGCAGATGGGGCAGGAAAGTGGACAGGAGAGGATAAGGCTGTGGGTGCAGCCTGGCTAATGGGCAGCTATAGTCAAGTGTCCACTGGTCCTGGTTTGGCAGGGTCACATCCAGGCCCTGATGTGAGATAATGGCACTCTCAGAGTCACTTCACCTGGCGAGGATCCCCCACGGTCAGTGCCATATGTGCCCAGGAGGGATTCTAACAGACCTTGCAGGCACACAGCAATCCCATTTCAGCTTGGGAAACACTCAGGTTTTGGGAAGCAACAGCATGCTCCTTACCTATGACAGATGTGAACAGCTCAGGTGCAGAGCTTCCAGCTGCCATGAAAGTTGCCCCAGCCACATCTTCACTGAGATGCAAGCGCTGCAGAGAAACAGAGTCACTGATTACCACACTGAGCAGCTGAAGGAATTGCACTCCCAACATTAAGCTGCCTGCCGAGATCAGGCACCTGTAAAGTTTTGTGTAAACAGAGGTTAACTATAGGGGAAAAGTCAGCACAGGCGCTGGCTATTGAAGTCAGCACCGCCTGGCAGAGAGGGCAGGTTATGCCAGCAACACTCTTAGAGAGCAGGGAAAGGTCAGCACTCTATCCAACAGGAAGGCAGCTTCACCACTCAGGTCTGTCTGCTCCATGACCCCAGCAACACACACTTTATTTCTTCCACTTTGCCCTGTAAAGGGAAGGGCTGGAGCTCAGGCTTGGTTCACCCCCAGCCACCTTCCCTGGCATGACTTATGCCTTCGTTTACAGCCTCTCCTTACCCCCTTTCTCTTGGATTACATCACTTACCTCCTGTACCTGTCCAAAAAACGGGGGCTTCTGGAAGGGAAAGGACCCACTGTTCTATGAAAACTTCACCAGCATATGCTGCTTCCAAAGACTCCCTTGGTTAATTACACCCTCTGTTTTCTGCACTCCCACTGCTCCGTCTGCACCAGTTGCTGCTCAGCAGATGCCACAAAGCACCCCACCCTGCTGAGGAGGAGCAACAATCAGCTCCTGCCATACGGCCAGCACCCCGAGCTGTTACTGCACCAAGGCAGCAGCTGCCACTGTGGGAGCACAGGAGAAGCAGCCAGGAGCACAGGGAAGGCAGCCCAGGGTGGTGGGAAGTGTCCCTGGCAGAGCTGGCTTTTGAGGCAGCCCCCCGAGCCTGGCAGGACACAGGCAACCTCCCTCTGTCCCTGCTCCCCTGCACCACTGGGCTCCTCTGCTGCTTCATCCTTGCCAAAGCACCTTTGCACAGAGACAAGAGAGCAGAAATCCTCACAGCAGCCTTTTCTGAAGATTCCACAATGGATATTCCTGGCCCCTAAGGGAGGGAACACTATCCACTGCCCACAACACACAGGTAACAACCCTTTGTACATAAGTTATGGGGCTAAGGGAAAATGTGACCTCACCAGGAATGCCTTCGAAGCAGAAGACCACAGCACTTGTTGGAGTGCTATAACGGTTGCGGAACCTGATAAAATACAGCTTTATGGAAAATTATTTTAAACATGATTAAAACAAGAAGTTCACAGGACCAGAAGCAGATCCCCAAAGGCCAGGTTCTTCTGCAGAATACTCTACGAAACCATGGAGACAGCCATCCTACAATAGCTGCTGGAACTCACAGTGCCTCTTGAAAGCAAAGCCACCAGCCAAGGAAACCAGTTATGCTGACTTCCTGGGAGGGTGGCTTAATTCAAAGCTACAGTATGTGCCCTCAAGGACAGTTTCTAGAGAATTCACTGAAATGCACGTGATGATTAAGCTGATACAACAAAGCAGAAAACATCATCCTGTGTAGCAGGCAAAAATGTATTTGCAGACAGGTGTTTACCATTGACATAGTGTAAATGCTCTGTAACACCAGGAATGGAGCAGCCAGGCAAGTGCAAGTTGAAACTGCTTTAGAAAACAAATTAGAATCAGGGTTTTGTTGTAAGCACATCTGAACTAACACAGAAAGTGAACGTCTACCATAGCAAGCGTTCCAGAGCAAATTCTAATGTCAACACACATTTGGGAGTGCAAATGGCTTGCTGGTTCAACTCAGCAACTGCTTCCCAAACTAGATGGAGCTAAGCCAGAAAAAGGACATTTGTTTTAGAATTAGAGCATCTAAACTGCGAGAAGATGTAGAACAACTACTGGTAGATCTTCAAGGCCAAAATAAACTCTTGGTGCATAAAATACATAACATTTTAATGTCTCCAAACATCACCTATGGGGTGAGAAAAGACCTTTTTGGGAAACAATCAAGCAGGAGCAATAGAACAGTTGAAGTCTTATATGACCCATTTCAATAATCCCTAACGCCACAGCACCTTTCTCCTGGACAGTAACTTCTCAATACAAGTACTCCAGATCTGATGTTCAGCTGCTTTCTCATTTACACGCAGGTGAATCAAAATTGTTAACTGTCATCTCATAGGTGGTGCTGGATAACAGAATGATTCAGAACCACTGATGCACATGAGGAATGCCTGTGTACCACTGAGAAGACAACAAATAACCAAAAAAGCAAAGATCTAAGCAAGGGATCTAGGGCCCAGGGTCTTGCAAATAATGCAGTAAATCACACAGGTAGCATGTTTGCCTTTTAGACATCAGATGTCTGTACAAACCCAAGCACATCCGAGAATTTGCCAGAAGAACAAATGGCACCATAAGGCTGGCACTTGTTTGACTAACCAACTTGTGGGGCAGGTGGAAGCACACAGATCCTGCATGTGCAGAGAGTTAATGACCATAAAAGAGCCCCTCGCTTGTGACAATGACGTTTACCACCAGTGAAGTTAGAAACTGGCTACACCATGCACAGTGTTTCCTACTGTCATTTGTAAACACAGTCAAGAATCAACTTTTCTACTGAGCAGTGCAGGAAACAGAGGGACAGGGAAGCAATGGAGCTTGTCCATGGCCACTCAGAGCCATGGACAGAACTGCCATAGGAGCAGCACTCCAGACACCCAGGTCAGGTGTCTGGGCCATGGGCACTGATCAATCAAAAGACACTCACGGGTGGTATTTAATGAGTGCTCAGCCAAGAGAAATAATCTTCCTCCATCTCCTGTGCCCCTGTGTCCCTCTGGATGGCTGCCTTGCTCTTGACAGCACCCTAAAATACAAGCCTGTTCTGGACACTGCTCAGTCAGCTCAGGTTTCGTTCATCCACAGACACCTGAGCCAGCTTCTAGAGCCACATTTCCCAGTGAGGTTCACCTGCCTGGGAGAGGGGAGGTTAGAGAACTTAGTGTGTCTACATTCCCCAGTATCTCCTATCCCCATGTTCACAGCAATGTTCCCTCTCCTGAACCTTGCAATGGGGTTCCCCAGATTCAGCCCCAGAGGGTGCAGCAATTTTGCAGAAGAGAAGCTCCTGCCTTGTGCTGTTACCTTTCAGTTACCTCTATTCTTAAGCACTAAAAAGTGGAATTTCCTGGGGGCTTTCTCCCTTGATGATGCAAAACTTCAAATAGCAGGTTAGCTTAGAGATAGCTTCCATCAGTGCTGTCAGTACAAATGACTTGTCCCGCCAACTTCCACACCTGTCCCAGGGCCAGCACAGCCCACGCCCTGGGTGACACTTGTTCCCAGGCACATTGCCAGGCGTCTCCTACAAATGACACAGACCTCTCACCGCCAAGACCAACCATATTCTCCACACACAAAGATTTCACTGCCTGGAACCGACATCAGACATGGCTTGCAGTAACTTAGGGAACACGGTCTGTGTTTGTTCTGCAGCTGTCTGAGCTGATTTAGACCAAAACGTACTCCCTGTCTTCTAAAATTTAGGCACCCTGACCTTAGCAAAGAGAAACCGAGTCCCTTGCAATTGCTGGGAGCATTCACAAGCTTCTTTACAGCTGACCTAGCTGTCCCTGCTGCTTTACAACTTACACCCACATAACACAAGGTATGACAGGCATGACCGTGAGGGCAGGGTACAAGATCCGCCATTTCTACTGGGGTGAATCACCAGGGGTTTTAATTTGTGTCAGCTAAGGCTAAGGCCTGGTGTTTCTGCAGAGACATCTGCAAAGACATGCAAACAAGAGGCAGCAGCTCCCACCACAGTGTGAATGCCTGGGGCACCTGGAGAGCCTGTCCTGCGAGGAAGAACACGGAGCTGAGTCAACACGCACACGTCACGTTGAGCAACAGGACAAGCAGCACAGGCAACGCTGCAGGACAACAACAAATACACCACCACCACAGCCCAAGGCTCACCAGAACTGCTGGGAAAGCAGCACACCGGGAAGGAACATCTGACACTTACTTCGCAGATCTTTTCCAGCGAAGGGACGAAGAAGTCATCGCAGACTATTGCCAAGGCGTAGAACATGTACACAGCCTGCAAGAGAGCAGAGAACAAGCTGAGTCTGGACACTGTCACACACAGCTGAACCGCAGCACCCCAACGCATCTCAAGATTGATTTGGCACAGGCTTCTCAAGAAAAAAATATGTTCTTGCAAGAAGAATTCATAGAGCTATCTGGGATTTAATTGAAACATCGTGGAGTTTTTATCCAAAAGTTCTTATAAACTATCAAAAGCTACAAACATTTTATCTTCACAGTAAAGGCTTTTTTGTTTTTTTAAATCTCTGGACATCGCTAAGCCACACTGAAGAATTTTTGCCTTCCTTCTTTTTTCCCCGTTGCGCAGCGCAAGGCTTTATCACTGTGTTCTGTGAAAATCTAAACCCTGGAGGAGTCATTTTTGAAATCTAGTGCTCTGAAAAAGGGGAAAGGAGCTTGGTTTCCTGGACTGAAGCACCCTGCCATGTCACCTGGGTCCTAGGGGTAAATCTTGCTGAACGTCACACAGGAACAAATGAAATCAAGGGGGAACACAGGGCTCAACACCAAGCCAATCGGCTCCTCCATTTCATGCAAGAAGCATTTAATCTGGGTTTCTGTCCTATTAAACAGAATGTGCTGGGGCCTGATCTCTGCCCTGAGAGGCAAAGGACACAGCGTGGCTCACATCCACGCAGCAAAGCCCTGCAGGGTAACCTGGCCCATCCTGCCCACGGGGAAGGAGCTCACTTCCCACCTCGACATAAACACTGCCCCTGGATGGGAAAACACCCACTGGCACAGGGGAAGACTGGGGGAAAGGGCATGCCAGGCACCAGCAGAGCAACCCCCTCAGCCAGCTGAGTCTGCCTCCCAGCCCACTCCAGTTTTCTGGCATGAACACATCTGAGACATGCTGCAAGGTTCAAAGACAGCTCCACCTTTTTGGGGACACCTGCCAAGCACCAGAACAGAGTCACTTCTAGAAGCAGTGCAGCTCCAGTGACTAATTATAGCTGAGAGAAGTGACCAATATTTGTAGAAAAAGCAGCGTGTTAATCCTAGGGAACCACAGTTCCAAGCACATCCCCAACAGATTCTCTGGCTTGGCTTGTTGAAGTCCACCAGAAGCTCAGGTGATGGGAGGAGACCAGAGTATTTTTTTCAGGAGACAAAGCAACAATAAAAACAGCCTCCAGGTTTCCAAGTTCGTTCTTGTTTTGATTTTCCAAGAACGGGTTTAAACCCCCCAACCCCATCAAAAACACAGATTCTAATTTGTCAGAATTACAACTTTGCTGCAAAAAGCCAGTAATTACTGTACATCTCAACCATGAAAACTTTTCAAGCTCAAAAATAATTCAAGTGTACCTTTTTTTCAAGATTAGAGATGGGAATTTCATCGTAACAAATGATTTTGACACAATCTTGACACAGCAGGCACTAAAATGTCACTTGGACAGTTTCTGTGCTTCTTTGTACCTCATCATAAGCATAAGCAAGTGTAACTTAGGCTTTTTGAAAATCTTACGCTGCAAAACAGACCCAAAGACCACAAGAGTAAGCAAAATTCCAGGTCTCCAACTCTGCTGGGTGCAGCAAAGAACCTGATCTTGCAAAGGGTGCACCAGCTGCTGACAATACCAACTGTATGAACAGAGAGAAAGGAGGAAAACAGCTTGCAGGCATTGTGCGTCAAGGATCAGAAAGAGCTCAGAGAGTGATGAGGCCAAATTCCACTGAAATACAATAATAGTGGGTGCCTAACTTTAGCCCAGACTTTTGATCTGCTAATCATATTAATCTGCAGCGGGTCACACCCCCGCTGTCCTGCCCAAACACACAGTAATGACTCTCCAGAACGCTAATCTGTCCATCAGCAACATCCCTGTAAAGTGAGTGCGTCCTCTCCGTTTGATCCACACCCATGGAGCACAGGGCTCCAGGGGCTGCTGGGCTTCCTGCACCTCCTGGAGGCAGCCAGGGTGACGGGGCTGAGGGTAGGCAGGCACCCAGCAGGCACCCAGCAGCTCGAGCCCCCGAGCAGCTCACGGCACAGGCCTTGTGCATGGTACACACACACACCGCGCTGTGCGTAGGTGCCCTCAGACAACGCCAAGCCACAGGGCACACCAGAGGCACCAGAGGCACCAGGGGCAAGGCACCAACCCACCTGTTTTTCGGTTTAGAAAATTCCTTCTCTGGACTTTTAGATGCACATTCAAATGACCCCAGGGGAGGGTTTGTGTCGCTTCCAGTGCACGCGAGACCGCCAAAGCATCTCTGTGTCCCAGCATTAAAGTGGAATCTCATGGTGTCCAGGTTTTTAGAGGGCACAACAACAGCCTTCAAGGATGACAAGGGAAATCTCTTTTGTCCACCCATGCTTTCTCATTAGTAGGATCAGGTACAAGACAAAAGGCATAAAGGGCACTGAAATGAGCAAGGAACAGAAAAGTAAATGTGAAGGAACTGCCCTCCCAGACCTTGCTCACCCCCTCCAGGAGTGGGGACTGGCACCCTGCTGCAGGAGCTGGAGGCACAGAGCCAAACCTGCTACACTGCTTGGGATGAGCGCTAGCACCGGGCTGACAGCACTGACCAGCCTGGGCCCATGTCACCTGTGCACTGCAGCGTTTAATTTAATGACCTTGCTGCTGTCACAAACCTGGTTGTGGCTGTGAGTCTTCCCTCAGTTCATTCAAGTGGCTTGGATGCAATAAAGCGTCAAGTGTCAGAATCTAAGGAGTATCCGGCTAAACCACAGCCCTGTTCACAGACTGAATCACTGGACTACCCACAGTCAATGAACACATGAGGACAGTCACTGTTAATTCCTTGCAAGTTCTTTGGGCTTTTTGGTGGGGCTTGTTTGCTCTTTAACACACAAAACAAAGCAACGTTTAGAGTTTGGGCCAGCAGGAACACAAGCAAAATGTTTAATTTAATGTCAAGCTGGACTCCAGGGACCAGTGGGGGCTTTTTTTACACAAGACAGAGGAAGGCAGGAGCATCAGGGAGGCCAGTCTGCACAGCATGTCCCGTGAGGAGAGGGCCAACAGCACAGCTGAGAGACTCAGCATAATGAAGTGGTATCCTCTTCTGACTCAGTCATCCTGAGATTCCACCAAGGAGTCAGATTTTTCCTTCAGCACATGCTCCCTGTCCTCACGGGCACCATGGGAGCAGCAGCTCTGGAAAGGAGCAGGGCAGCACAGACTGAAGGCTTTTCCACCTGAAACTGCCACTGGGAATTAAGAAATTGGTTGAGGGACATGGAACATGGCCTGTGCAATAGCAGCAAAGCACAACATGGAGGACTCAACACACAGAATTAGGCTCAGCCCAGCCTCATTCAGCTGTGCTCAGCTCCAAGTGATGATATGGGAGTCTTTAGCCAGGCAACACATTTAAAAAACATGCTCACTCCTCCACCCCTAAAGGAGATTAAAAAATTAGGAAAATGCAATGGCCCTGCATAAAACGATTATAAATGCCAGATTAAGTACCACATCAGGACTCATTTTACAATGAGGATTCTAACAAACGTGCAGCCTCTGCATCAAAGGTGATTAAGTACCTTACTCAAAATACCTGTTCCACTGCACAGGACAGAAATGGACACTTTTCATGTCTGTCCAGAAGTCCTTTGAGCTTCTCATGACTGTCTTCATACTCAAACTAAAACTTGCTTCACTGAGCTAAAGAAGCTTTTCAGAAGAGAGAGTAACACCATAGGAGCAGCAAACCCTACAGCCCTGCCCTTTTCCCAAGGGCTGGCAAAGGCCGAGGTGACTGTCCCTGCTGCTACTGCCCCACAGGCCCCTGCCCTGGGGCGCAGCACTAGCAAGGGGCCACCCCTGAAGGCACGATAACTGAGCATAGGGCTTTCCTCAACTCTGACTGCACCACAAACCCACCTAAATCTCCACTGCTGGAGGGAAATTAAGAAACCCCAACCAAAGCAGGAAGTGACAGACCCCAAGCTGGCTCCAGACAGCAGCTTGTGTACCATGATGTGCCCAGCAGTGCTCCCGCAGCGCCAGCACAGACAGCCAGGGCACCAGAGAAACCCCCACCCTAAGGATACTGCTCTATGCTGCAGAAATGAGATTTGTGTGGGTATTGACCTCATACAGAAATAGAGACAGGACTCATCCAGGGCGACCTACATTTCCTGAGAGCCTCGCAGGAGGGAAGCAGGTGCCTGGTAGAGCCCCCGTTCCCTTGGCTATGGGAAGCAGGGGCAAGCCAGGAGCAGGAGGGATGGCTGAGCACAGACACTGCTCCTCCACCCTGCTCAGTGTGGAGGGCTCAGCTCTGCCTGCACAGGCTCCTCTCGCTGGGAACCCAACATATCCTGGCAGTGCACTCCAGATCTGCAAGAGGAAGCTGGGAAAAGGGAAAGGAACACTGTGCTGTCAAAAACACTGGGGTAACACAGAGACCCAGACCTCCCATTTTCAGCTGCCAGCCAAACCTTGGGAATTCCTCAGCAAAGCTATTTCCCTCCTGTCTCAAGGGGTAACTGGTGCCAGTGCCCCGAGCATGGCAGGGCAGAAGATCCGCACAGGGACGTCAGCTGGAGCAAACTGAAAACTAGGAAAAGACTAAGAGAGCAACTACACAGCCTTCCAGTACCCAAAGGGACTCCAGCAGAGCTGGAGAGGGACTTTTGCAAGGGCTTGAAGTGACAGGACAAGGGCGAATGGCTTCACGCTGGCAGAGGGCAGGGTAGATTGGGTATTAGGAACAAATTCTCCCCTGTGAGGGTGTGAGGCCCTGGCACAGGGCGCCCAGAGAAGCTGTGGCTGTCCTTGGATCCCTGGAAGTGTACAAGGCCAGGCTGGATGAACCTGGAGTAACCTGGGATAGTGGCAGGTGTCCCAGCCCACAGCAGGGGAGCAGGAACTGGATAATGTTTAAGGTTCCTTCCAATCCAACCCAGTCATGGTTCTACAAACAACATAAGACTGCAAAAAGAAGCCCTTAGGTGCTGGGGAGCTCCCACACTGCAGGAACAGAGTTAAAATCCAAACCCTGGCTCCCCCCAAACTGAACAATCCAAACCAGTGACTTAGTGGGGAGTTACTCAGCAGTAACTGAGTCTTTTCTCAGAGAGCACATAGAAATAATGAATGACAATGCAGCAATTGGCTGCTGAGCTCTGAAAAAGTAACCAGGAGGACTTAAACACCATGACTCCAACCTATAGCACGCCCTCACCAAAGTATTTTCAGTTCCGACCTAAAACTATTGCTGACCTGCCCAGGTTTTCCTAGATTTTTGAAGTGTTTAGGGATTAGCTTTCATCTTTGTGAAGCATAAGATCATGTTTAGCAATTCACACAGCCCCACTGTGAAGATTTGCTGGGGACTTGTTTCCCTTTGTATTAAACAATAAGGAGAAGATGTCCTAGGAAGCCTCCTGCACTCCCCTAAGGTCACAGTGATAGCTTTTGTCCTGTTCCCCTGTCTTCTGGTAAACCAGCTTTGCCTTGACATCATTCAGAAATAAACATGAAAGTATGGGCAAAGGGGCAGAGGAGAGAGAACATTTTTACTGAAATGAATAGAAACTGTTTAAGGGGAGGTCACTAGCATGACAAGCATGGTGATGACCTCTAATCATCACTGCATTGTTCTCCCGACCATTACAGGGGCCTTTTTCAGTCAAATTTCCTCAAACCCATGAAGAAACCTCAGTGGAGACAATGAAACTCTGTCTGTATCTTCTTTTCCCCAAAAAAGTGCATTTCTGCTTTGATTTCATCACACATTTGGTAACTGTATTTCTGGGATGTAAAAAACAGACCTAGAGGATCATTACCCCAGTGTGGAAAACACCCCTTCCAACCCAGGTTGGAGGCAGTTGCTGAACGCTGACAGTTTCCTGTTTTCTCTGAGTATCATTTTTTCTTTGACAAGAGGTTGTCTCCAGCTATCCCAGTACTAGAGAGGCTGAATCCAGCCAGGTCCTGCACCTCAGGGACCACAGAACAAAGAGTGGCCAGCAAATTCTCCTAAGTCCACGAAACTGCTACAGAGAACAATGGAGCCCCTACAGATCGAGGGAGCTGCCTTGCTGTTTGCTAGCAGGGAAGAAACTGAGTACATTCCTGCTAGGACAGTGGATACTGTTCCACTTCTCATTAAATACAGATTTTTCTTTTTATTCTGAAGTGGGCAGTTCAAACTCCATTTTGATACAGGTAAAAGGCACATTCAGAACTGAACTCATATATGAATTTTTAGTAGTATTCTTGTAGGTGATACAAAATCCAGCTCGGGTCCAGTGCTCAGTTTCGAAAACGTTTCAAAGCTCAATGTTCCCATGGAAACTTGGGATTCTTGAACTTGCCAGGCACGGTCAATAGCGACATTACTCAACAAATTTCTGCAGCTATTTAGCCAAAATAAAACCCTAACACAGAGGGCTCACATTAAAATACACAACGCAACCTAATTTATACTAGAAAAGAAATCATTAATTACTGCTCATAGCTAATGGTGACTGACTAAAAATTGTTAAAAGCTTCTAAACATTCATTAGGAGCAGGTATGGCCACTTAAGAATGTCTGTAATGTCACTCACAGAGCTGATAGAGCAAACTTTCCAACCCATGTAATCCCACAGATATTTCCATGTCAATAATTCTATGCCTTACACTTCAGAGCGCTCCAGAGTTAATTCTTGCTGAACTCTTGTATCTTTTAGCTGTCTGACATTTAGTTTTCATCTTAAAGATGCCAAACTGTCCCACTTTCAGAGACAACTTTCTTTCCTATGACCTGACATACTAACGGTGTCTACAGAAGAAATGGAAAGAGGAAGCAAGTTTAACCATCCTTCCATTATTGACTCTTTTTATCAGAAGATCCCAAGAACAAAAAAACTATCACATCCCTTACTTCACAGTCCATACAGGAGATGAAAACGCACCAAAGAGAAAAGAACTTCAATCAGAGCTCTAGAGAACACTGGTCCTGTCCATGCCAGCAAGAGAAGAAAGGCAAAGTCACAACACTTACACAGAGGACGTGCAGGACCACAGCTCCATGTCTCCTGTCCTCGTTCGTGAAGATGTCATTGGGGAATTCATGGAGAGCTGCAAAAAGCAGGGAGGGGGGAAAGAAAGCTCAGATGTTTAATCAGCTCCTCACACCCACCCCATGTGCTGTTCAGTAACACAGAGAGGCTGCCCAACCCAGCCCTGCAGCCACCTCAAGAGGCTCTGCCTCACCTCCCTGTGCCTCAGCTTACCTTGTCCTTGGACACCACCTTCCCCAAAAGTTTACTCTGTCATTTCCTTCTGTGGCCAGCACCACCCTGTGACCCACAGATCCAAGCTGAGCACAGCACAGCTCCTTCCTCAAGGGAAGCACTCAGAGCTGTCCAGAGCAGGTGCAACATCTCCTGAAGAGGTTGGCAGCTCTCTTCCCACTGCCCAGAGCTCCACAGAAACACTGAGAGGAGCACACCATGCACTTCACAGCCTTTGCTGCAAATGCGTGGTCCCCGAGTCACTGAAAGACAAATTCCTTCCATTTGCTCAAATGCTTTATTACTGCTGGATGTTAATTGGATTATCAAGCTCTTAAGGACAGGCTGCCAATTAGGCTGCAGGAAAGGCTTTGGGTTACAAACCAAAAAGCCAATGTGAACACGAATGCTCTAGCATTCAAGTCCTTCTCAGTAATTCCAGATTTTGAAACAAGAGCTTCCTGCTAATGGTCAGTTCTTCACATTTAGCCATCAGCTGAAAAAAATCAAACCGCCTTTCACATCTTTAGTAGATTCTGTCTTTCACATCTTAAGCATTAATAAACCTCCAGCAATAGGAACTTAATGAGCAATTGCACAGAAGATTAAATGGAAAACCAACCCAGCTCACTCTCCTGGTTTTGCTGCCTCTGAAGCAATAATTGAGCAAAACGCAGCTGCATATTAATTTTGTTCCTCATGCAAGCAAGGCTCTACCCAGGCACTGCACCTGAGGAGGAAAACACTTTTTTACATACAGTCTTTTGCCCAAAGGCTCGGGTTATTACTGTTAATTGTGTTCCTATGGATTGGTAAATTCTATAATGAGTCCTAACAAACTAGCAGGAGCTACTGGAGCAGTACAATCAGCATCTTTAAAATATCTGAGGGAGGAACGCAGCAATGCCCTTCTTCATGAGTACCAGTGATGCCTGAGACTTTTTATCACCAGTCAGGACTCACCCACCAAGGAGCTGTGACTGCTTTCTCCTGCAGCAGAACTAGTCCCAGCAGGCTGCCTTCCCCTCCCCACCCCAGCACGTGTGCTGTGCTAGAGCTGCCAGAGGTTGCCAGAAACACCTTTAGGTGTGCAGCCTAAGGAAGTAGTCAGGGAGGTACCAGCACAAGGACAGGAGTGAGAAAAACCCCAACAGGCAACACAAAACACTATTTAAACTGGGAGACAATGAAGATAAATCAGATGGAAAGAATTCATCCTTCCTCAGCAAAACATTATGTGAAAAGGCAATGTTTCCCTCACAGCTTTAAGAAACCTTCCTGACCATTCCCCGTTCCACAAGCAAAGGAAACACAGGGAGGTCTGCTGCAGCAACATGCAAAACTGTTTGCTAATACACGTGTGTGTGCTTTCCCTCCTCCTGCAGCTGTCTCTGAGATCTTACATTCATTACAGACAGATGATAAAAATCCAATCCCTTTATCAAGAGTCTCTGGGAGGTTCAAGGAGCTCAAAGTGCACTTAAGGTAAGGCATACAGGGAAAAAACAGTACAAAAATAGCATAAGCTGTCTCTAGTGTCAGTGGCTGGGAATCCTGGCTCTCTTTCTTGCACACAGCAGAAATGCCCAGTGCTCCCTCAGGTTCAGGTTCCCACCCCACACTGGCAGGAAATGCACCTCCTTTTCAGAGAAAATCCAAGATGTCCATCAGCACATCCTCCACAACACCGTCTGAACACAAATACGTTTAGTGGGTTACACTTGGAAGCATCAATTATAAACTAATGTATGCAAATTTGAAATCTGCTGCATTTTTATTAGCTGCATCAGGTGCAGATGAGTACAGATAAGAGGAGAGCTTTGCAGAACACAGGAGCTCCTTTCTAAGAAGAAATAAAGGGTGCTGCTGGAACACCACTCCAACAACAGCTGCCCTATTTAGTGGGTTATAAAAGCTCAGACAGTTTGTTATTTCGCTAATAGAGTCCCCAGCCTTTGTACAGAAAATAGGTGCAGATTTTGCCAGGTTTATTTTGATTGCACAGAAAAAACCCCAACCACCCTGCCAATGAAACTAAACTCAAAGAATAAAAGACTTCTGCCTAATAATCCACTCTGGTCCTACAGACTTGGCAGGTATCAACTGGAGCAGCAGAAGGGCGGGATCTTCACAGAGCTCAACACCCTCCCAGTCACCTCCTACCTGGGCATTAGACAATTCCAGGAGCAGCCCAGCACCCAGCACATTCCCGGGGGTTCCAGCCCTTGGACATACACAACTCAGCCTCAGTTTTTAGTTCCTGAGGCTCACATTCCCAGAAAACTGAGGGCTGAAGTCTGCAGCTCAACAGGAGTGCAGTTCTATCTTGCACTGGGGCAACTTGTAGAACTATGAATCAATATTAGGATTGTTAGCATTTGGAAGTGACTGGAATTAGGTGGCCATTAGCAAGCTATGGATTGGCCTTGGAAAGGGAGCTAAATATTGCAGGAACAGAAGAGCATTATGTGTGAAAAGCTGTGCTCTGTTGCACTCGACTCCAGGTGTTCTGACAGACAGTGGCTGCTGTGCAGGGCAGGGAGCCCAAACCTTCTGAAGACACCATCACAAGGGTATGGCCAGATTCAGGGGAAAAGTTAGGATCTGCACCCACCAAGAGAAAATTATTTTAGTCATAATACAATGAGCTGGAATAAATTCTTGTCCTGTTATTCTCAATCAATGTGCTATTCTGTAAAATTAGAACCCCATTCAGCCCTGGCCACAGGTGACTTACAGAAGGTTCTGCACTGGCTGGCACAACACAAACCTGAGTTTGTTCAGGTGTCCAGGGAAGTGCTGCTGTACCACTACTCCAAGGGTGGCACTTTTCACAGCCCTCTCCCCAGCTACTCCTTTCCCTCTCACATTTAATGTTCCCACCTCTCCAAAAGGATTACTTTTCAAAAAGCCCAGCACGGTATTGGATTAATAGCTCTAAATGCTGTGACATCCACTTATTTTTTAAGTAGCCTTCATATTGCTACTCTTCAGAAACCTCCCATTGCTTTAAGAGATGCAAGATGTTCAGCCCGGCCAGTGAGTTACCAGCACAGAAAATTCACAAACTTATGACCGGAGTTCATTTTCTCATGCTGTCCCCACAACTCTTTCTCTGCAAGTTCTGCTGCTGTCACCCCGGAGGGACAAATGTTGGTGGAGCAGACCTCGTGATGTGAACCCACACAATGTCTTTTGCATCCATGCTGATAGCTTTTTACACAGGAAAGCAAAAGTAAACTTTAAAGCAATTAGTTACCTTTCTCTTTGTACACTCAGAATCGTTGTTTTAAACTCAACCTCAAGACTGCTGCTTGCTTCAGGGTAAACAACAATATCACATTCAGCACCTGCCTGTAGTGTTCCACCCGGTTCCCTGCCCTCCAGCAGCACCCTGGGCAGCGCCAGCTCTGCCTCCCTGCGGTGTGTCCCTCACAGGGAGCAGGGACCTGCCAGGGTGAACGTGCAGTGCAGGAGGTGAGAGGGCTCAGGAACGGCTGGATCTGTGCAGCCTCACAGCTCCCACTGCCTGGAGACTGGCTCGGGCACACACAGCCCACCAAACCCTGCTCCCATGGGGAATGATGGAAACCACATGGCACTGGCAAGGGACTGTGAACATCTTTAGCTGCCTTTAAAATCCATGAGATCAGTCAAATTCTCCCTGAAGGGAGAGCAAGTACCTTTTATACACGTATAAATGTTTTACTGTCTACCAAGTGAAAAAGGTGTTTGCATTGCAGTGGCATGAGCTAAAAATGCAGAGAGCCAAACTACGGTGATACATCAGTACTACAACATTTTGCTAAGGTTTCACTCGTGTCTCCACTTTGCTGCAAGCCAGCAGCTGCAGCAGCGTGGGGCACAGACCCCACAGGACATCATGCAGCATGCCCACAGGCACCATCCCACACCTGGCAGTGGCTGCTCCAGGCTCTGTGCCTGACCCGTGGGAGGACAGACAGCAGTCAGCCAACAGAGGCGGCAGCAAGAGGCAGAGCAGGGAGCACCCCTGCTGAAGCTACTGAGCCTGGCCAGGTACCTGTTCACAGGCGCCTCTTGGTGGGATGAGCCAGACAGAGCGGGTGCGGATAAAATGGGAGAGGTCTGCGTTTCTATTTAGTAAATTATGCATGGGCTGGGGGAAAGGAGGGAGGGAGGAGATGGAGGAATATGAGATGGTGAACCCTGTGTACCATGGGGAATTCAGCACTGGCAGCTCATTTGCACGGGAAGTGAGAACAAACATCACTCCCCGCTACTCTGAAAGAAGCACTTGAGAGAAATGACAGCCTGCAAGCGCCGGCAGAGCAGCTCCCAGGGCCCTCCACCCACGGAGCAGCCGGCACTGCAGCTCCTGGAAACCCCACTTCTGCCTGGCAGCACCAGTTCTGCGAAGGGCAGCTCCAGCCAGGCTTGTGGGATTGGCTGCAGGGGTGTTTTACCTGGCTGTAAACATGCACAAGCTACAACACACGTGGTTCTGTGGGCGTCCCCAACAGCTGAGCTGCTTGTCATTCCACGCACATCTGACTGCCCATTCTCCACAACTTCAGATGTTCAGAAACTGTGAAATGCATTTGCTTTGATGGAGGCACATGAAGTGCCCAGGCCTGCATCCCCCCCAAGTGTGGTCCCCCTTTTCTCTACACTCTCCTGGCTGGGTGCTGGGTGGCACTGTGCCCCCAGGCGCAAGGCCTGCTCCATCCAGGGGCTCTCTCTATGCCAGCTGCACACACACTCTGCTGACACTTTCCTCTGCTGCAGGAAATCAAGTCTTGAAGGAACAAACACCTAAACATAAGCAGAGCCCTTGCGAAGTCAAAAAGGTTCTGCCTTGGCTTCAGTGCAAGCGAGTCGCTTGCAAGGTCAGAGGCATTGAGATCCAAGGACAATAAGCAAATATATCTCAACATAAATGAGGGAGAAATCAGAAATAATAAATAATATGCAACAGCATATGGTTCAGAGAGAGTTTAAGTCAAATAACAGCAGCAAGTGACCTTTAAAGAGAAGGTTATACTTTCCTTTGTTCAGTGCAAGGACTAATTTCTGTCACAGTAAAATCTGGCAATTGTTTCCCATGATCTTTGAGCTTTTATATTCCTGTGTTTCACTTGACCATGCTACAGTTAAGCTGCTTAAATATATATATGTATGTTTAACTGACAGAGGGCAAGGGTAGATTGGATATGGGAAGAAATTGTCCCCTGTGAGGGTGGCCAGGCCCTGGCACAGGCTGCCCAGAGAAGCTGTGGCCGCTCCATCCCTGCAAGTGCCCAAGGCCAGGTTAAATGGAGCTTGGAGCACCCTGGGATAGTGCAAGGCGTCCCTGTCCATGGCAGGGGTGGCACTGGATGGGCTCTAAGGTCCCTTCCAACCCAAACCTTTCTGGGATTCTGCAGCAGATTTTGTCCTGCTCTGTGCCCCACGCCAAGCGGCAATTGCTCCCTGTGAGAGGCAGCTCAGGGAGCTATCAGCAGAACTGCCAGTGGTACAACTTTTACAGACCTAAGCACACTTGGTGTTGGATCAAGATGTTTCCCTTGACAAATGCAATGCTTCAGCAAAGTGATCCATTATCAGCCATACACTTTGGTCAGAAATAGCTGGCACAAGGAAGGTTCTCAGCAAAACCACAGCAAGAAAAGAACAAATCCCTGGCTGGCTCCCGTCCTCACACGAACTGCCAGAAATTCCTAATAATTTACTGGCTTAATTACAGCTATTCTGGAGTTCCCAGACTTCTTCTGATTTGGAAGAGAATACAGTCCCTCTTTCATTAGCTTTATTTTGGGGAACAAATATTTATATTGTGTTCATATCCATGAGCAGACTAACCAAAAAAGGCAACTTGACAAGAAGCACTTCTATAAAGCTACCTGGAAAGGAAAATATGTTGTTGTCACCTCTCTTCTTTTCTTGGGAGGAGAAGGGAGGGACTTCTAATCTCCCAGCATTCCAACTACTGGATGCAGGGATGCCATGAGTTCAAAGGAGGGGAGCAAATTCCCCTGTCTGCTTCAGTCTTAGCCCTACCACAGGGGTGGCTGGGAACCCAGATTGAAGCATACAAAAAAAAAAAAACAAAACAAAACAAAACCAACCTCCTGCAAAGAATCAAACTTTTGGACTTTGCCAAAAACATGTTTAAAGTCATGGCTTAAACACCTGGTCCAGGAACAGAGGCAGTTTCAATGTCGGCCAGCCAAAGCCAGCCCTGCCCAGCAAGCAGGGGGGCGATGCCATTGTGAGCAGCTGGAATGTGGCACAGGGACAGCACCTTGGGCCAGAGGAGGGTGTGAGGGGGACAGAGACCCTAGAGTCACAGAATCCTTTGGGCTGGAAAAGCCCTCGAGGTCACAGAGTCCAGCCCCCAGCCCAGCACTGCCCTCCTGCCAAAGCAGGCTCTGCTCCAGGGCACTCCAGCCCTCCCAGCCTGGAGGCTGCCACAGGCTCTGCCTCCCACAGGCCATCAGGGCAGGGATTTACTGCCTGCAATTGAGTTTCCACATTTGAACTGTCCAGGCTCATCTGCAGAGCAGCTCTAATACTCTTTAAGCTCCCCCGAATGTATAAATGCTTAAAGCTATTACAATCTCTTTGTTATTTTACATTAGGCACCCCATTGACTATTTTCTTACTTTGATATAATCAGTGTTTACCATCATTTGGAGATTAATTTTGGATAATGAGGACACACAGCCTGTCTCCTCTAGAGGCCAAGAGTTGGTTGGAAAGGCAGGGCAGGCCTGCCACGACAGGGATCCCCTGTCCTGACACCCTGGGGAGCACAGAACAGGACCCCACAGTGTGTTAGAATTTCCTGTTTAAGCTTACATGACACACAGAGGACCTGGTCCCTTCCCCTCTCAGCCACAACAGAAGGCAAGACATCCTTTCCTTTCCCATTTCCATCCCAACACAAGGTGCTTAAAATGCTCAGGCACTTAAATCTTATGTAAATTATATTTTGCAAATCAGAGTTACATACTTCAGACATCCATCATTTTGCTCTTTGCATATAAAACTGGCAGGGAAAATTTCCATTCCAAGATTGCAAGGTTAAAATGCTACACCTACCTAAAGCAACTAAGGAAGGGAAATTAGAGCAATCCTTTACTTTGATAGAGCAATGAAAGCACATTAACAGGGACTTCTTGGGGCTGTAAACAGTAGCATGGGAGGGACTTTCAGGTGACAAAGCAGCACGGCTCTCAGGATGATAGTCAGCCTTTTCCAAGGCATCCCAACATCTCTGGCTTCAGCTTGGCTTGGGATCAGCCATAAGCCCAGCTCTTCTGGACAAGAGCTGCAATCAGCTCTCTGCCTAGCTGGAGCCTACAGCACAGGGCACTTGCTTGTGCCCTTTGAGCATCCTCATATCTCAGCCCCTTTTTAAGTTCATGGGGATTTCTGAGCACCACTCTGCTCCTCCAAGCATACCTCAGACCCTCAGCTCATGCCACCTGCACACCTGACAGGTCCCCACAGTCACCTGCTAATGGTATGGGCATTATTTAATCCAATTTTTCACCTACTGCACTGTGAAGTTCATGATGTCCAGGCTCAACTGGGACGTCTCTCAGCCTACTAATTACCCTGCCACCAGCAATTTCCTTACTCCAGGCTGAGATTCCTCCAATTTTCTCAGTGTTACATGCATTCATCATGCACCTGGCAGTGACCATCTCAGAGAAGATTAATCACATTATTTCTAAAAACACAGTCAGGGCAACTGCACACCATTCTGCTGAGAGGAGTCAGCTAGAAACTGGGGATAGCTGTGCAAAGAAGAGCAAGGAAGATCCTCCATGGACGGGAACCACCACAGCCCTCTCTAAACAAACAGGCCACTCTCCAGCAATCAGCACTGACTGAGGACCTCCAGCTGACTTCTATCTGCAGCAGTGTGACACCAGCAGCAAGGCTGTCACAGCACCCTTTGGAATCAGTGAGGTCACTGAAACTGGGGGTTCTGGCTCTCCAGCACAGCCCTGACAGTGCATGCATTCTGCTCCCCATATCTTGGCCTCTGAACTGCACAGAAAGCTCAAGAGATTTTTGTGATTGCCTATGTAGCGTTTCTCTTCCTTCTAGCTCTCAGTTTGTCCAGAGGAGTGCCCCTGATGGAGGAACTCAGTGCTCAGGGGACCGAGCCAGAGAGCAAGCACCATCAGGGCCCAGACCTTGGCAAAACCCATACCCACGCCTTGCTCTGTGCTGTGTCACATGGCAGAGCTGGGTCCTGCCCTTTCCTCTGGGGTCCCACTGACAGATTTCAGTTTTGCTGTCTTGTTCTGCTCCCAGCTGGCTCCTCCGCAGCAGAAGGAGACACGGTTCAGTTTATTCTATGACTGTGGGGAAAAGCGAACGCGCAGCACATGCAGATGAAGCAAAGTACACGGCAGGTCCCTCTGCAGTTATACATTTTGCTTTATGGTGACAGGCAGGCTTAGAGTCCAATCTCCAGCATAAAAATCACATCGATCAATGTCAACATACTATTCATACATCAGAAAGACAACACTGGCTTTAAATAGGTACCAGTGCTTGCAGAAGACAAGGTGCTTCCAGAGCTCCATCTCCGAAGCGCCTTTCATCTCACCCAGAAACTGAAAGCCCCTAAATATAGGACTACTATTAAAAATTCATGAGCTTCAGCAACTATTTATCAAAGTCGTGGAAACAGGATATTTTCATGATGGCGAATGGCTTGACATTCATTACTAATAAGCAAATGTGCCCTTTATTACCATTTTAGAACAGAACACCGCTACCAATACCCAAGGAACACTGCATTAGCACTGGGTGTTAGCATTAGCTTTGCTACAATACACACAACATTCCTGCCATCTGGTTGCCTCACGCTCCTTAGTTCCCAAATGATCATGTGGATGAGGCCAGCTCCATGGAGCTTGACCATGCCAGGCTGCCAGGAAGTTCTGTCCCAAAGGTGGGATGCCCCTCTCTACCAGCCTGCCCCAGACCACACCTACAGTGATCCCTCCTCCCTGCAGGCTCCTGGATGCTCTCAGCAGAGCCCACTGGAGAGTCCCAGCTCCCCCGTGGCAGTGGCCACTGGACACGGGCAGCACCCCCTGCTCACTGCAGGGCTGCAGATCAGCAGCAGTGACACTCACCCTCAGCAGGTGATAGTGCTGACCAGGACATCATCAATGGAAGGATCAATCAGAACGCAGAAGGGAAAGAACAGTTCCTCTCTGTGATAGTTTAAGTTCTTCATGTCTTGTATATACACAGACTTTTATACATTTTCTATGCTGACATGGAAAAAGCACTCATGGCTGTCTGCTGGGAGAAAGGAGAAGCAGAGAGGAAAGAGGAACCCCCTCACCTCCCTCACAGGACAAGGGAAAGCTGGACACAAAAATGGGGTGGTTTGATTTCAGAGGATCCCCAAGAATTTGTTCTTCTAAACAATCAGAGGGAGCTCCAAGGGCAGCAGTAATTACATCTAAATCCCCACACAGGCAGACTCTTTTACGTGTGCCTGGAGAAAGGACCATCTGTTTTATGAAGGTACTACTAGGCTCTTTTTTCATTTTTTTTTATCCCAATTATATTCTTTTCCTCCCCAAATGGAAGCATTGCCTTGGTAATATCCAGTCTTAAAATAAGATTATCTTTCCAAATGAGAGAGTCTTTAAAGTGGGATTATACCTTACAATGGCAATCTAGTCCTTCAATCAACTCCAGAGGATACACTTACAACTTCATTACTCTGGAAGAGCCTGCATTTACCAGGCAACAAATGCAGAGCATTTGGAAGAAATGCCTCTAGCCTCTCCTTTGCTGAGCACCCCAGAACCGCACCCTGGTGATCCTCCGGAGCTTCAAATTTGCCAGAGGAGGAGGAAGGGTGTGGGCCTGGTTGCAGGGGTGCCAGCAAGAAACTGAGGATGGACAGGCCAGCTGGCTGAAGGGGACCGTGACACAGCAATCTGTGGGGGCTTTTAAACTATTTCTCCTCTTGCAACCTCTCCTTGCTCTGTTTTCTACAGCAAAACCCTGTGTCGTCAAAAGGTCGGCTTGTCAGGGTGGGCCTGGCATTGCTGATACTACAGCTACAGCTGGAGACAAAAAAAAGCACCCCAGAGTTGTTCTCCCATCAATCCCTTACTTAACACTTTCCACTTTTACATCAAATATCACCCACTTCATCACCCTGACCCCCCTCCTGCCACCCTGCCCTCCAAGACAAAAAACAAGAAGGCAGCATTCCTATCCTCAAGGAAAGCCTCTTTGTGGGAAGGGCTGATCCCTGAGGAAGCCAGACATGACACAGGTTCCATACAGCCCCTGCCTGCTCTTAGCAGGGCGGGAGCCGCAGAAGGGTCACATCATCGACAGGAACCCCCACTGCATGTTGCTTCTCACTGAGCAAATCCCAGGGATTCCCAAGGAAGCACATGTATAGAACAGGGCCATGAGCTCACCTCCTTCCTTCTCTGGCAGCCGTGGATGCACTCCTGGGATGAGGGACCCACCTGGGTCCAGAGCAGGCTCCCACACAGGGCACCGACCACCTCGAGCTGCTGGGCCCAAATATTTACTGTGTGCTACTGCGTGTGCCCCGATTCACATGAAATCCATCAATCCCATCCCATCACCTGGGCAGTTGATTAAAACTGGGGCCTTCCCTTGCTGCCTACTGCACCAACACCTGGGGAGGACAGTGCTGATTCCTACAGTCTGCTCTGGATACTTGCTCCTCAGCCATGACTGGAACCTTCCTGAGTCATGGAGAAAGTGCAAATGTTTAAGCATCAACCATTCCATATTGTGAATTCATAGCCCAACTCCATTTCCTAACAATGCACATACACGCTGCAGTAAGTAGCCCAGAGCCCCTGAAAGCATTAATACAGGGAACACCCCACTTGCACAACATGTGGCTTTTAGTTTTAATGGCAGCAAGGAGACAAAACACGTTTAAAGCAGAGGGAGGATGGCAAGCATCTCCCTGCATTTCATCAGGGTTCAGAAAAGCACTGTACCACTGAAGATACTGGGCCAGAGGCCTGGCAGAGGCACAGGCAGCAGGAACAGCCAGGCAGCCAAGCAAAGGACACAAACCAGCTCAGGATGTGAACAGGGACACAGAGGGGACACTCCAGAACTAACTGCAGTGACCAGCCAGGCTGGGAGCTGCTCCCAGTGATTCATCCTGTCAGGAGTAGGCTTCCCTGAGCCACACAATGATCCAGGCTAATTTCCTCTGCTGACCTATACACCAGTGTCACACTTGGGGAGCACATGCCAGACACTTTCAAAGAGCTTTTGGAAGGTTTAGCCAGAAGGGCAATGGATTTCAGTGGCAATCACACAGCTAAATACCACGTTTTCCCTTGGTGGCATAACCTTTGCATAACTGTTACATTTCCCTACCATCAATAATCTGCAAACAGCCTTAAAAAGGCCTCTCATCTCCCTCGCACAAACCATTTCAGGGGCACACCTGCTAAGGGACCCTGCACCCCACTGCAGTCTCTGAGGGCATTATTTCCAGGTGTCATTCCAGCCACACAGAGGCCCAAGCACAGCACCTCTCCCTGCTTGGTTCCTGGTCAGAACCCAGGCGAGGATCCAGCGGGGATCCAGACACGTGTGTGCATGGCAGCTGCAAGTCCTGTCAGCAGAACCCCTCTTCCCCGTTGGCAGAAGACCGAGGGCACAACACAACACGACGTGGGCACTGCCAAGCTTCGGGATCTTGGGGAAGCAGGCACAAAACAGTGAATGCTGTGGCTGCCGTGCTCTGGGAAAAGGGGATTGCTGAGAGCCAGGCAAGGCACGCCCGTGCATGCTAACAACCTGCTGCATGGCAGGGCCCTGCGGAGCGCCCGGCGCCAGCCCAGGAGAAGCGCTCTTGGCCCAGCAGCTCTGCCCTGCCCAGCCACAGGCAGCAGGGCACTCTCCACAGCAGCACCTTGGTACTCAGCTTCATACCCAGGGCTCTTCCTCAGCCTTACACCCCTCCCAGCCCCGCCAAGGGAAGCAGAGGACAAACCACAGCAAGCACAGCCATGATATCCCACACAAGAACACAGCACTAAACAAACGGGTCCCAACTCAGATTTTGTTGGTGAAGGCTGCTCTACATTTTATCTACACACTGCTGTTGGCACCTCTGGGCCTAAACTGGATTTCCTAAAGCACAGGGGGCAGCAGCAGAGTTCACTGTCACACAGGTGAGATGCAGGCACATCTCAGAGAAAACAAGATGACAACACCACGGTGCCTGGCCATCTCCTGCTCTGCTCTCCAAAACAGCCTGAGTTTTTAGAGGCTGTAAAAGCCAACAAGCTGGAACCACTGCACATCCAACGCATTTGGCTTGCCAGGAAGCAGAGTGGATGCAGAGGGAAGGCAGAGGCAAGGAATCATGAGCAGGAAGGCAGCTGTGCCTCTCTGCAAGCAGACTGAGGTGCCAGGGCACAAATCAGGCCCGGCAGAAAACAGTGCATGCAGCAGCACCTTCCAGCGCTGCCCCCTGTCAGCTCTGAGCCACTGCTAGTTCCATCAGATGCCTCCCCGGGTTGATAGGCATCCCTTTAACTCCACAGCTGAAGACACAAAACCTGGACACAGGAGACATTCAAAACACGGCTCACTTCCTTCCCCCAGTTATCATTCCCCACCAATCAGACAGAAAACGATTACACAGTAACAGGGTCAATAAAAGAGCTGCTGAGCAGGGGTATGGCAAACCAATCCCATCGTTCCACAGGAAGGGGTAGCACAGTTTGCTCCTGCTCCTCCTGTGTGCTGGTTAAAGCACAGCAGCCCAGGACAGGAGTCAGCTCAAGTTTGGGGGGTTCTGCTCAAGTCCAGGCAGCCTCTGTAACCCTTGTGCAGAGCCACAGCCCCACTACTCTCAGCACAGCCCAAGCCTTGCCCATCCTTCAACACGGGCAGCAAACAAACAAAAAAAACCCCAAACAAACAAAAAAAATAAAAACCCAAAAAAACCCAAAAAAAACCCACAAAAAAACCCCCAAACAAACAAACAAAAAAACCAAAAAAACCCAAAAAAACCACAAAAAACCCCAAAAAACACAAAAAAACCCACAAAAAACCCCCCAAACAAAACAACAACAAAAATTGCAAAAACAAAAAAATCCAACTCTTTTTCCTTTCTGCCTCCTGATACTCTTTCCTCTTTCTCATAGCTTCAGGACATCGATGCCACTGCTGATGCCTGGGGAAGGAGAGTGTCCCCTCCACCTCCCTCCTGCCCAGGGGTGCACAGCTGCCACTGCCCACAGGACAGCAGGCTGAGAAAGGAAAAAGCCCCAAATAACAGAGGTGACAGCCGCAACTCCTGACCCCTTCCCTGTGCTCAGGGCTGCCTTCAGCAAGTTCACGTGCTGAGGAATACTCCTCATCCCAAACACAATACAAGCTGGGTTTGCAATGAAAGACTTGCACTAAAACTGGCTGTTTGAGTAAAACTGCTGCCAGCAGCCCCAGCCCTTCCAGGAGACAGGCTGTATGGCAAATGCAATATGGAAACCCCCACAAGTGGAACTGGATCCCTGCTCCTGTAATCCAGGATGGGCACAGAGCTACCTACACAGGGTACTGGTAAAGAAATAATTACTGGAATTAGCTGGGGGCAAGATCTGCAGGAAGGCTTTCCTCCAGTGACCCAAGGCTACATTTCTGCAGGGCACATGGAAGCCCTTGCACCTTCTCTCTAGACTCCTTCAGTATCAATTTTCAGAGATAACCACAAACTCCTCCAAACCAGGAACACCAGGGGCACCATCACCCTCACCAGGGTGCAAACATCAACAACAACAAACTGTAAGAAGGCTGTTGAAACAAACACAGCCCTAAATGACAGCAAAACCCCACAGAGCTTTGAAATAGTCCCAGCACCACTGCTGGCCATCCTGGGCTCTGCTGGAACCACGGCACAGTCGAACAGGAGATCCATTACAGGAATGACCACTGTCCTACAGGATGGCACAGCCTTAAATCTGGTGCCAATGCTCAATGACCAGCTACGTATGGCCTGGTCAAAAAGTAAAATATTGCACAGATATTGTCAGGCACTCAACTCTAGGGATTGACAGTACCTCTGCTACAGGCCCTGACAGAACAGCCACAGCCACATTTCCAAGGAAGGTTTAGCAAAGCAAAATATCAAAGAGCAGCTGAATATTAATTGATGAGATTGGAAGCCACAGCTTTTCACCCAGGAATAATCCTCCCAGCTATTCTGTAGAACATGCTGAACACACATAGATAAAGCAGATACTCTATTTCCCTGCACTGCTAGTTGCCAGCAGCAAACAGGAGAGGAAAGTGCTCCAGGGTAGATGAGCCTGCCAGCTCTGACCCTCTGGCCCTTTCCTGATGGAGGACAGGAGCTCCTGAGCTGGAAAACAGGGACATTTCTGGGTCATGGACCCAACCATCCCCTTCCAACAGGCAGCACAGCTGGAGAAAACCACAGCTCCATGCCCTAGTTCTGGTAACTCGGCCCCAGGCACCCTCCAGGTGCTGCTCCTCGAGCCCCAGAGAAACACCACATCTCTGGGGTCAGACTAGGTGATCTTCAGAGCTCTCCTCCAACCCAAACGATGTCACAATTTCATGATAATTAACACAGCAAAACACAAACCTGACGTGCAATAGCAGTGACCAGAGCGACCCAGCACATCTCCGCTGGCCACCTGGACACAGAGCCCAGCAAGGAGGCCAGGGTCACCAAACCAGGAGGGTAACAGCCTGGTGTTGGCCAGGATTAGCGCACCCCTGCATTCCTCCACAAAACCAGCTCCAAAAGGATGGATGGCTGTGCTCCGCACGAGGGCACACAGCAGCTGCTGGCAGCTGCAAATCTGGAATTGGGCAAGAGGCGTCAAAGTACTTGGATCACAAATACCCATTTGTTCCACTTCTAAGGCTCCTTTCCATGAGATTTCCCCAAACTGCTGCAAAGAGCTGGCTAATCCTCTCACAGCACAGGCATCACCCCTGTCACTCCACTGAGCAGCAGGAGGTGCAGGAGGATGAGGTGACTTGTGAGATGCCAAGGCAGCGTGGAACTGAGGAACTGCCTTCCACACCCAGACTGAAATACTTTCTCTGTTTTCCATTGGGCTCAGCTTCACACCAGAAACCACCCACCCCTTCCAAACCCCAAAAAAAACCCTTCAAGCCTGATTTTATGGGACTCAAACCACACAGCTTTTATGGAAAACTAAATGATTTTTGTTAAATGCCTCCCTCCTGCCTCCAAAAGCCCTGATTTTATTCAGCTCTCTGCTGAGAATTTTGCTATTGTAATTTGGCTCAGCTAGAGCAAACCAAAACCAAGGGAAGTTTTTCTGCTGACTGCTTTCATCCACCTGAAGCCCTAAACATACAAGGCTGGCTGGTTTCTAGGACAACGGTGCAAGCTGGGAATAAGACAGCTTCAGAGGTCTAGACTCCTTGGAGGAGACCTGGATGTTCAGCTCAGGCACTGAAGGACAGAGGATCTGACTCACCCCAGTGCTCAGTTACTCTGACGGAGATGTGGGATGTACACCTCAGCTTGCTGTCAATGCCATAAATCAGTGTTGAGACTGAGAGCAGCATATGACCCCACAGAACTACTCAAAGTTGTCCCCATTTGTATGGAGTGACCGGCTGGCAGGAAGTCCCCTGCCCCAGTGTTAACCAAACCAGAGCAGGAACACCCTGGTGCAAGGAGTTAACCCCTGCCAGCTCTCTGCCAGGCAGGGAAGCACATTTTCCTTCCTCCCTTTCCATACCTGACTTTCCCCTCACCCACTGTGCAGGTGGCTGGGACAGAGCCCCAGATCCCACACAGCAAACACTTCCAAAGCACACCCTGACACCGTGCCACAGCCATGAAAACAGGACACACTTCGTGCTTTTCCCACAGCAAGGCTCCATTGATCAGCAAGACAGAATGTTTTTGCCTCAGCCATGGGGAAAGAATTCATCTGTAAAGCAGCACACCCTTGGATGATGCCTGGGGAAGGCATTACCATCCCCAGCTAATGCATTTTCCGATGAGTTTCCTGAAAGGCTTCCTGGCTCGTGACAGGCCAGCCCCATGTGGGGCGGCTTTTCCTGCGCAGGACGAGGCTCTCTGGCACTCCACCACAGCTGCCTGCTCTCCATCCAAGCACTGCAGAGGCCAAGTTTTCCTTTCTCAATTGTTTGATATACATAGTTGGAGCTCAAATATGTGGATAAGGTCCCCAGGGAGGGTTTGTGGTTGGCCAGGAACATTTCCTAAGGTGTTTTTGAAATCTCTTTTAACTCCGAGATTTTTTTTCCCCTCTTCCCCGTTGCTCCTGTTATTGCTGCCAAGCTGAAACATAATGAGTTCATTTAAATTGGAAGCGGAAAGGTTTGCAAGGGATCTGTGAAGCTTCAGCTGTTCCCATGTCAGGGACAACAGCAAGCAGGTCTGTCTGAAACATCTCTAACAACAGGTGTGTTTCAAACAGAAGGAAGAGCCAAAGTCCCTAACACTGAAACTTGCACTGAAGCAGTATTTCAGTGCTTGTCAAGCTCCCTAATGAGAACTTACCTGAGCTGGCCTTCCATGATCTCCCTGGCACCAGGCCATGGAGGGAATCCCCAGACTCTTTGCCAGGATCCCATCACTCACAGCAAATAACCAACAGTTCATAAACGCCACAGAAACCCCAGGAACACAAAAGCACTCCCAAATCACACTTCTGTCTGGTCCTTTCCTGCCTCCTGTGCAATTTACAGTTCTACCTTTAATGCCTGGCCACCCTCACCTGCCACAGGAGAGCACAGGCAGCAACAGCAATCTGCCTTTTGTTGTCACCTCTCAGACAAACAGGGACTTCTAATCAGCCACTCCTGCTCACTGCATTTTCCAGGTTGGACCTTTCCCCACCCAGAACAGGCCATGAGGACGGGAAAACCACATGGTTAACATCCTCACTGCTCAGGAAAGAGTCAGGAGACTTCACCCAAGATCCAACTGCGCTGTGCTGGGCCCAGCACTGACAGCAGGAGCAGCCTGCACCTTTTCTTAGTGAACAAAGCAGACATAAAGGGTTCTTTTGTAAAAGTCTCCTCCTCAACAGTCTCACCCAGCTGGCTGGTGGCAGATCTAAAATGATAATCTCCAAAACTCCTGCTCTGCTCATTGATTTTGGCTGCCAGTCCTACGTCTGAAGAGCCCTGTGAGACACAAAGCTGCCCCAGCTCCCTGGGATTTTAGAGATGGCTAACACTCATTATGTTGGTGCTGAATTTCAGTGGATTGCAGACACCAAAAGGTTTAGATTCATTTAAACCAAAAAAGTACAGATTCATTTGAAAAGCACATTAGACTAACTCACGGGAGACGGGTCCTGTCAGTACCTATCAGACTCCCCAGTTTGGATGCAACTGCTGAAGAGCAACTGGTTCTGCTGGAGCTGGGACAGTAAAACCAACCTCTGGCTAGCCCACTGCAGAAATATACAACCTCTGACCTAGCCCACCTCTCTGTACCTCCTAAATACACCAAGCCACTCACCTGCAGCACTCTCTCTGTGAGGCAAGATCCAAAAATAGCCAGATTCTGCATACAACACCTTCTGAGCTGGCATCCAGGGATGGCAAAGGTCAAGTGCACTTTGTTTTGGCACTGCTCAGGCAAGCCTGCCCCTTTCCAGAGAGGGCAGCCAGACCAAAGATCCTATTTCCAACACAGCCACAAAGTTTATGTTTCACCTCCACCCTTGGCAGCTGTTTGCAGTTTTTACTGTTTACCCTCATATTTATTCCAAAAACAATACAACGTGCTCAACAAAGACATGTCAGGAGAACACAGCACACAAAATAATACCAGTAGGCAGGTCACTGGAAGTTGAGTGGCTGGATGCCAATCAGATAACAATTTGCAAGCTGTTTCTCAACACGTGGGTGAGCACATGGGACCCTGGGCTACAAGCAAAAGGCATATTTTTTCTAGGAGATGAAGCACTCTCAGCACACAAAGGTACCAGCCTACAGAGCAATAGGGTTACTTGAAGCTGAGCTCATTTTTTGACTCATGGCAGTTCAATAAACAGAAGGGAAAGGTGTTCCCACCTGAGTACTGAGCTCCCAGTGCACTCTCCTCGTGCCCCAGGAATGTCACTCAGCTTAGGAATGAAACACAGCAGAGCATCCACAGGGTCCTTGAGACCCCTCAGCTCCCGAGGCAGAGGCTGCTCCACTGGGGCTCCAGTCTGGCACCTCCACAAACTCCTCCCTGAAGTCCTGAAAACCCTTTCTGCACAACACTGGATCTGAGCTGGGACCTCACTGGTCCCAGTTTGGGGCTGGGCTGGTTTTCCCTACAGCCCTTTCTAGGAAGCTCTTCCACACCATCCATCTTATTGCTAGAAATTTCTTGTTTCCAGCCTGTATTTATCCATTGCCCCTGTTCTTGTGCCAGTCCTGTCCACCAGTTTAGTGCTAGCCCCTGGATATGCACAGACAGCACTTTATTTTTTTTACTTACAAGGCTGTTTTGTTGTTTTCTTGTTCTGAACCTCCACAGTCCCCTGACTCTCCAGTACTTTACATTTACCTCCTCCAGCTCCTTCCTCAGTGTGCTGACACTGTTGCAGTGAGCAGTCCTACCTAACAAGCTCTCAGCAGAGCTCTGGGCTGGAGCACGAACGTTTTCTGATCTCTGCTGGAAGTGCTTCATGTGCCAGAGCTCAGAACCGGCTGCCCTCTGTGCAGGAGCTGTGCTGTGCATCCCCTCCCACAGCTGTGGCTGTCGTGCCTGTCCTCACAGCATCCAGTTCTCCTCCACCCCGACTCACAGCTGGCTGCCTTCCAACCTCTCTACACAAACCACCACCAAATACATGAAAAACAACCAATCCCAAGACCCAAATCTGGATGAACCCCTCCAATAAATTGTTTCCAAGCTGCCTGCTTCTGCAGGAGCATAAAACTTTAGTACCACCCAGCAAGGGGGGGGTGCAGATCCTACCTGAAGGATTGATTTACTCCCTCCGTGCTTCTCAGGGAGCTTGGAAATGGCATGGACTCACCCTGTGCATCCTTTCCCTACTTCACATATCCTTAAGACCTCAGAGTGCATTTTATCCAACAAGTTCCATTTCACAGTGACTCCCTCCCTGTGCTGTGGGAAGAGGCCAGGGGAGTGGGACCGTGCTGCAGAGCCACCCAAGCTTGGTGACAGTGACACAGGCCCGAGAGCCAATGCCAGAGTGGGCATTCACTCCTTTTGGCCACGCACCATGGCCGACATCTGCCTGCCAGCCAGGAGAACTGCTGAGACCACGGCTGACAGTCGAGCTGTCCCCTCTCTGACCCGTCACCAACACAGTGCTGAGGGCTGAGGAAGCAGCAGAGGCCAGACCATAGCACTGAGGATATCCAGGCCACAGTAAAATCCACCTGGCTCCTCACCAAGCTACTTCTTCTCATGTTCCTGTCAGGAGTGAAGAACTGTTTCTGACAGCAGCAAAGCAGAGAGGACAGACCACACAAGCACAGGAGGACACCAGACAAGAGCAGGAGGACACCAGACAAGAGCAGGAGGACACCAGACAAGGATGACAGGGTAAAGCGGCTCCTAAAGGGGTGGCTTGGACAGGTCACAACTGCTGCCCGTGTTACCAAACATAACCACCCTCCTGTTCAACAAGGTGGATGCAATAATCCTTGGCTACAATTATGGAATTGCAACATTTGTGACCGCTTAACAAAAGCGGCCTGATCTTCGCTAACCATAACCTTTTGCAGAAAAGAAAGGTAACCTTCTTGCTACCGGCACAGATAAATCCCTCAGTGAAGGCAGTCACAGGAATTTCTTGTCAGCAAAACAAAATTTTGTACATGGATTCTAATGATATTAGTTAAGTAAAAAAAAAGGGGGGGGGGGTTGATAACTTTTCCTTAAAATAATCATTGTCTTTCATACACAATTACAGGTAAAAGACAAACAGAAAAGGAGATTAACTCTCCAGAGGCAGACAAATGCCATCTGGTTTATGAATCATATTCTAGGAATGACACTCTTCTGGCAGATGATAGATCTTTTGACGTACACAAATGTGTTTTGCTAAAATAAACAAACAAATAAATGAATACAAATAATGCTTAAAAGCTGCCTTCCCTCAGGTAACACTCCATAAACCCCCAAAGCTGCAACGGAACCATTCATTCCTTAATCAGGGCTAAGAAGTAATGGTTTTAAGCTGAAGAAGGGTGAGTTTACATCAGATATTTAAAAAAAGCTTTTTACAGTGAGGATGCTGAGGCCCTCCCTGGCACAGGGTGCCCAGAGAACCTGTGGCTGCCCCATCCCTGGAAGGGTCCAAGGGCCAGGCTGGACAGGGCTTGGGGGAAGCTGGGATCCAGGAAGGTGGCCCATGGGAGGGAAATCAGATGAGCTTGCAGGTCCCTTGCCACACAAAGCAGGCTGGGATTCTGTTCCAAGCCCTGCCAGCACTGGCTCCTGTGGCTCAGAGGGAGAGCTGGCCCTCACACCCTGGCAAGCAGAATAGCCTTGGGCTCAGCTGGAAGAAAGGGAGGGGTCTTGATAGCACTTACTCTGGATTTCCATCTTTTCCCCCTTTTCAAGCTGCACCTCCCCTCAGCAAGACAAGCCATTCCTTTCCAGCCCAGTCAATCTTTTTGTTCCAGAGAATCCTAGAACTAACTCGCCTTTCCCCACTGCAAATCGTTCCCACCAGGAATGCTGAGTCAGGAACCCCAAGTCTGGAGCAGTTGTACTGTGGTTAAAAACAAATCCATCATCTTTCAAGACTTTCCCTATGTTATCTGCAGGCTTTACTGCCTCGCTAGATGTTATTACATTATGTCCAAATTTCCCGCAAGGCACTTCAGTCTTGAATGTCTCACAAAAAACACTTAGTTACATTTACCAGAAAACCACAGAGTATTTTCCTCAAGTTCACATATAAGAAAAGTTATTGGGCAGAACGATGAATACAAACAGCTACTAAGAAATTATTACAGAAACCCAGACGCAAGATGAAGATTCTTCTTTTTCTCCAAGCAAAAAAACCTTGACTCAGCTACACAAACACTTATAAAAGTGGGTGTGAGTGAGAGTGGCTGCACCCCAGCCCAGCCCAGCGGCTCCTGTGGCTCCAGCTCAGGGGGGCTCTGCCTTCTCTAAGGCTCCAGGACTTGCAGAGCCAGCCCAAGGTGACCAGACAACCGCTGCTGCTGCCGACCACTTCTGGATTGGGGTGTTTGGCTTTTCTAAAAATTTAATTCAACTAAGACCCTGAATACTGATTAGATCGAAGCCCCAGCCTAACCCCTCCAAAGTTATGTAATCCTTGAAATCCAAAAAGCCTTGAAAAGCTTAAATGTGACAGTGCCGGTGATGTCATGCTGCTGAAAGGTTTCCATGGAAACCCCTCCTACCATTGCCATATGCCTGTGGCTCTCGGAGCCAGCATCCTCTGCACAATGCCCCCAACACCACAGCTGGGGAGAACCAGCAGGAAATGGCTACAGCCCCCCAGGTGCCCCTCAGCTCCCCGCGCTCCCCATCCTGCCATGCAGCACAACAGCCAAGCCATGAACGCAGGGCCGTCAAAAGCCATCGCTGCCCAAGAGACCTCCCCAGCAGACAGAGCCTCAAAGGGCCAGCGCCAAGACCAGGCAGTGCTTCTGAGCAGGGGACACTCTGTCCTGGCTCCCTCTGAGGCACAGACCCATCCCCAGCTCCCACCCAGGCAACAGCAGGGCCACGTGCCAGCTGCCCTGCAGGATGGCCTGGCAGCCTTCACTCAGTGCCACCTCACACAGCCAGAGGGTCAAACCTATTTTCATCACAAGCAAAGTAAAAAACAAAACAAGCAAAAAACAACGGAACAGTCAAAAAGCATTCCTGAGTCCTCATGCCTGCAGAAAAGCACTTAAAAAGGTTTCCCAAACCTGAAAGCAACTAAAAGAACAAATGTACTGGCTTGAAAAATCTCCTTTTCCCCCCACTCCTCTTCACCAACCTTGCTATTCCTGTGTAAATGCAGCTGTAAGGCTCTGTGTTTTTTTCTAAGGAGTAAAGCTTAAGTTTCTGACGTATCTGTGCCCAAGTTCACCCTTGCCCAGCTGACAGTCTGAAACAAATGCAACAAATTAAATTTTGGGTTAATTTATGATGCAAGCAGAGGGACAGCCCTTATGGCTTTATTTCCCTCAAAGAAATTGAGAAAGTCTCCCTGTTAAAGGGTTCTGCATTTCTAATCATCCTTTCTGTCCAGGGCACTTCTGGCACGCCCTTACATAAGGGCTCTGCAGTGATCCCATGTGCTCAGGGACAGGCAGTGGCCCTGCCTGGTTTGTGCCACATGCAGAGCTAACAGAACACTGGCAGTGTTCAGCTCAGCCCAAGACCACCCCACCTAACTGCAACATCACACCGAGTATGGCCGATGGAGCACGGATGGCCAGAACTGCTCCCGCTGCCCTGAATGCCAGGTCCAGCTGAGCAGAAGGACCAGACCCTTCCTTACTGCACTTACACACAGCCTCTGACCCTGGTTTTCAGGGGCAAAGCCCCAGCAGGGGAGCAGGGGCATCCAGGATCTTCTTTGTCCCACATTTACCCTCCAGAGCAGTTTCCAGCAGGAGGCCAAGGAATCCAAGATGGATTTTCTAAGAATGCATCACATACGCTTTGGCAAAACAGAAAGAATAGTCTCAAAAAAGCTTGAGGGAAGCATCAAGCTGCTGTTTCCTCATCTCCCATGAAATCCCTGCCAAAAAGCCTATAGCATAATGCAACAAAACCAAACTACAATTGTAACATTTTTTTAATTAAATGATGAGTCCATATTTTTGAGCTTAGCATGGATTCCCTTTTTTGGCATTCACAACTTGAACAGTTATACACATGTTCCAGCTTAGCTACCCCCAAAACATTATCCAAACACGACTATTTCAGGACATGCTGCGGGGCAAACGAACCCTTCTGGATTTGGGGCTGGCTGCTTAGACCACATTTTCCTGCCAACCAGACACGGTTTACTCAAGTCCCCCTCAAAGAACTGAGCAACGCCCTCTATTTTCCCCTGGGACACAAAGCCCAGGGCGATTTTGCTTTGCTTTCTCCCCCCTGTTCTCTGCCTGACCCAGTGCAGCTCCTCAGGTACTTTTACCATTATTCATGGCAAGCAGAGGACAAGTGAAGCCACAGTCAGACACAGAACAGCCACAGCAGCTGCCTCACACAGCCTGCCTGGAAAAGCAACAAAATGGCCAAGAACCACTGGGAAGCACAATGGGGAGATTTTGGGAAGCCTCCCACAAGTGCCAGGCAACCCACAGGAGTCTGTCCTGTGCACCTGCTCAGCCGAGAGCAACACATGGCTCCTCTGCTGCCACCTCCTCCCCTCCCTGACCACACCAACCCAGAGCGCCCCAGAGAGCTGCAGGGCCTCCCTCCCTCTCTGTGAGCCCTTATTTATGGCTGCTTGCTGTGTGTTCCTGCAGCATTTCCAGGGAACAGAACATGGTGTTACCCCGCCACTGCTAAAGGTCAGTCCTCATTCCCACAACAACCATGGTCAGGAAGGTCTGCAGCTGCTCTGTTTAATACCTTCATGCTGAAGCACTGCTCACACGTCTCACAGCTCTGTTTGCTTGTTGGCAGCTGCATTTCAGTCAAATTCACGTTATTTCCTGCTGAGTCCTGAGGTAGTAGCCAAGTACCTGCTCCCAGGGAAGTCACTTTGTGACGCCCCTTGTTCTGAAACTGATGTTCTGAACTACAAGGATGTATTTTCCCACATATTGTTTGTTTTCTTCAAAGCTCCAACCCACTTACTCCATTTGTTCCTAAGACAGCCCTGTTCTCTCAAACTATCATTTAGTGGCAAGTTTTTGCCATAATTACCTTTGAGCCTCCTTGTACAGCAGCACGATTCCTACGGCATGCCTCGTCCCAGACAATGGCAGGCTGCTTACCCCAGCTCTAATCAACATTCTTTCATTCACAAGCAAAAAGAAAAGAGAAAGCATAAAGAACTCTGTATTTCTAAGAACAGTGCCTTATAAAAGATCTCCCTGAAAAATACCATTCAGCAAACCTAAACAAAGAAAACCCATTCCTCCTCAATTCCTCCCAAACACAGTCAGCCCCAGCAGGAACCATTCCACACATCCCTTCTTTCTCTGGCCTCCACGAAGCCAGTGCCTCCAACAACAGAGAAGTTCCCAGCTGCTGTCAGTCCCCAGGATTCAGCAGAGAGGGGTTTCTGTTGTCTTTGTGCACCAGGCACAGAGCCTGACGAGGAGCACGAGGCCTTGCAGGCAGAGGGGTCACCCACACACAGGCAGAGGAAAGTCCATTTATTGTCTGGCTGTTCTCTTCCAACTTAATTGTGCCATTTCCAGCACCAGGAAAATTCTTCTGGATCTCTGGCTAAGCTATCCATACAGGCTTTATCACTGACTCCCACTTACTGTTCCTCTAAATATTCAGGCTGGTAAATAAATGTTTTGCCTTCCCGAGCTAATGCATAATGTATAAATCAACCCCAAACACAAAGAAACCTAAAAACAGTTCTCATAAAAAAAGATTGAGATTTTTTTTCCATAAACAGCAGCTGGCAAAGTATCTCACAAAAGGACGAAAAAAATTCCCACTTTGCCAATACATTTAATTGCTTCAGGATTTAATGCTTCTCCAGACTTGTTTCCTGCAGCCAATGTTAGAAATGAAGTGCTTCTATCCAAAAACTGCAACTCCCCTCCCACTTCAGGACACGCTGCCTGAGGAGAGCTGGAACAGCACAGGTTTCTCCTCAGCCATTCCAGCCTTCTGCAGGATCCTGGTGCTGGCTCCCAGCCTCCTGAGAGGACACTGGGGCTGGGAAGAGGATGCATCACCTGGCACTATCACACAGACACCTTTGCGCTGAAACGTGAAGGTGAGGGTCTCAAGTATTTTCACCCAAAAATTAACAACAGGTGAAACTCTTCTGTTTAACTTTTGAGAGAACAGAACAGTATTACACAGAAGAGCCATGAACCGTTTTAAAAAAAGAACAATAAAGGCAACAGAGGAAAGTATTTATTCTGACTTTGCTGTAAGTACCTTCACCCCCACAGAAACAGTGCACATGCTAGAGTGTGTTTGCCTGTGTCAGCACTCTGAGGGCTGTCCCACTGTGCCTGCTGTTAAGCACGTCAAGAAATAAAGACGGATTTGCCCTGACAGCCACACCTGAGGCTCTGTACAGAACCTCCCGGGGAGTTTCTGTTTAATTCCAAATCTCAGATGACCTCATTCTTACAGGCCTGAGCACCCCAGCCCTTGCTGCTGTGCCACACAGCTTGTCAGATGGGCAACACCACCCCAAACCATTCCTGAGCCTCCCACAGCCTGTCCTGCCCACGAGGGGAATCTCTGCACAGAGAACCTCCCTCCTCTGCAATTGCCAGCACCTACTGAGCCACAGACACTGAGAATGAACATGGCACGGCACACAGCCTGCCGCCTCCCCAGCACCAAGAACAAGCCTCTAGTTTGTTTCACTTTGCCATACACTCATCACTCACAGCAACATCCTTTGAGCAGTTCACTTAGGTCTTGGAATTTTTATCATCTTGGAGATAAACTACAAAGTATGTGCTTCTTCTACTGGTCCTGTGGTAGTAGGAAAATAAGGCAGTAAATTAAGCCTGGCCTCTTTGCAAACCTCCTCCCTCTGAAATTGGGCAAGAGGCCCTGCTTTAACCCCACCAGCCCGCTGCTTGCCCAAGCTCCAGCGGGATCAGCAGCAGCACATCTGTGGGAGAAGGGATGGCACAAACCCTGTCCCCCAGAGTGACATCCAGCTTCACCTGCAGGGCTCCCCCAGGAGCAGCATCACCCAGGGCAGCTGTGCAGGACCACCGTCCCCGGGGCTAGGAGAGGGAGCAAAAGGACCCCTCCTAGTTCCACTGGCTGCAGGCAAGTACACACCTCCACTGGGAGTGTGTCAGGGATCTGCAAAATCAAAATACAATGGGAACCTGACTGATAGCACGCACTCTTCAAAGGCCATCCAATCCTCATTTACAGACTCGAAGCAGCAGGGAATTTCCTACATGGAAAAGTCTGCCAGGGGAAACATCAATTGTGTCTTCAGCTCCACCGTCCCTGGCTGGGCAGAGTGCTCCACATGCCCTGCAGAGCAAACACCCAGGTGCTCACACGTGTGCTCAATGCACACGTGCCTGCACACCAAGGTCTCCTCCAGCAGTCACCAAGAGCTTCAAGGAAACTTGGCCACGTAGGTTGTGGGTCATGACATATCACAACTCAGCTGTGGGCTGCTGGGTCCTCTCAGCTCCCTGCATGCTCACCTACTTATTTTATTGATTCTGTTCTGAAGGCAGGTAAAATAGCCCTGCAAGTCTTTCCCAGGAGACAGCGATTCAATCCAAGCTGCCCAGCACAGATGCAGTGGAGGTAGGGCAGAAGACGTGCTGTGCTGGCTTTTAACAAAAGCTTCACTTGGAATTTATGGGTTTTTTTTTAAGAAAAAGTGAGTTTGGAAAGACACGTCAAAAGGAGGAACCCAAGTGCAAGCAGAACATAAAATTAATTCAAGCACGCAGGCTGCACAAACAGCTCTATTCCCCCATTGCCAGCTTCCCCCAAGCACACCACTGGTGGTGGCTCAGTGGAACTTTCCATCTCCCAGTCCAAGTATTTGTCAGCTCCTGCATCCTGATTAAATCTGTAATCCTGGTAACTGGGATGGGGGAGAGGGCGAGGTTCAACACTACCCACAGGAGCCTGGTCCCACAGGGATCCGGCAATCTCACGCCAAGACACGGTTCGTGTGACAGGAGTCATCTGCACTCCCCTGTCCACTGCTCCCTGAGCTGCCCTGGCCGGTCCCTTGCCCACCCCTCAGCTCTGGGGGCTGCCAGAGTTGGTGGCACCACAGAGGAGCCAGCAGCACGGGGGGACAGCACCACCCTGCCTGCCCTGCTCACCTGAATGGCTGTGGGTCACTTCACTGCCCAGCCTTGCAGCCACACCTCTCTTGGAGGCCCATCAGTCCAGGGATGCCTGCAGTCACCACCACATCCCCAGCTGTTGCTATGGCTACAGGAAAGCTGCTGCATCCCTGCATGCAGCATCCTGCCTCACTGAGGGTCTTTGCTACCCTGGAGGACATCCTTGGAAATCCTGCTTGCTTCAAGGGTGGCTCTGATGTCCCCTCACAGAAAATCCACACCCCCTCCCCTCCCTTTTCCCCAGGACACCGGCCTCCTCTCAAGAGGCAGCTCTTACTGCTGAGCGCAAAGGCTCCCACAGGGCACAGGAAACACTCAAATTCCCAGGGAAAATGAAATGCAAGGAGTTATTTCACACAGAGACACCAGTTACAGACTTGTTAACTGGGAGATGCAGAGTGCACAGGGGCAGTGACACTCAGCCCACTGGCCCGATCACAGTGGCAAACACATCTCACACTTGGCTTGCACTTTTCCCAGTGAACACGGGGCTGGGTGCGGAGGGAGCCAGAAGGCAGTGTCAGACACACCCCTCCAGCCTGAGCAGCTGCCTCCCCCACTGCCAGGATCCTTCTCCAGGCGTGCTGACCTGCCCGTGGCACACCAACACGGCTGTGCCACCATGAGCACAGGCAGGGATCCCATCAGGCACTCGCCTTGCAGCCAAGGTTTTACGGAGCAACAGGTTTAGCTCCTGTAGGCAGCAGCCCCAAGAGACCCAAAAGCAGCCTCCTCCTGAGGGAGGCATCCATGCAGGGTGAGAAGGCACAGGGCTCTCCGTGCCCCAGCCCACAGGACACGTGAACCCCAACGCTGCTGAGCCGTGCTGGAGTTCTGACAATGAATAATTAATTGCCGCTTTGTTTTCTGGTGAAATTCTATAGCAGTAATTCTCTGTTTTAACATAAAATAACTATCTCTTCCTCCTTCCCTCCTGTTCTACCACCAATTAAGAGATGGGAAAACAGCACCTCTGGCTCGTGACTCCTCAGAGCCCTTTGGGGCTGGAGCTGCAGTGGTGGGGAATTCCCGGGATGCTGCCCGGGCTGGACAGCTTGGCAAGCTGCAGGAGGACAGAGCTCTGCACAGCTTGGGTCACAGGGGACTCAGGAGGCAGAAGCTGATCCTCCAGTCAGTTTCTCCTGAGTCTTGCAAGGAGTGCTGACTGGAGGCGGCCATTCAGGCTGTCAGCACCTGCCCATCCATCACCAGGTACTGGGGCTGACCCTGCTCCTGTGTTCACCAGGCTGCGGCCTCAGGACTGCCCTGGTTACAAACACTCTGCTCAGCACTTCTTATCCCACTTCTCCTTTTTCCATGCATATACGTACAAAAACCAAGGAAAGGGTTTATTCCAAAGCATTTCCCCCTCCAGCAGAGGGGGGCACAACCACGACTGTGTAAACAGCCTTGAGAGCTCCTGGCAGACTCTCATCCTTGTGCCTATGGGGGACACTGCCAAGACCAGTGGTGAGGACAGCAGCTGTGGCACTGCCTGGACACTAGTTTTGCTCACTGGGAGTGTCACACAGCTCTCCATACCGGTGACCGTGGGGTTTGAACGCTCCACATAGCCGGCATCCTGTTGTGTTATCCTCCTGTCTGCCTGGAGTGTGTCCTGCTGTCCCAGGCAGCTCCGCACTGGAGGGGTGTTCCCTGTTTCTCTGTGGTTTCATCACACCCTGCACACAGAAGACTTTGATCCCAACGGGAGAGCCCCTGAAGAGCCTGGGCCAAAGTGGGAACTCTCCACTCCGCTGCCAGCGCCGGGCATCTTGGGATCTTTGGGAAAGAAAAATCACTCACCTCTCCATTTCCTAACAGGAACAGCAGGGCAATGACAAAGGACCTGCACATATTGGCAACCAATACCTAATCCGGAAACTTTTTTTAATGCAGTCCACAAAGAAGGGCATTTTAATTAAATATTTTTATTTTACTCACTGCTGCACACTAAATCAAACTGCTTCAGCATTAATATATGAAAACATTATTCTGCACATGCATAAGTGAATTTACACACATGTCTATATTTAAAAACTATACAATTAAGCACTGCTTAAAATGCAGATGGCAGATGATAAAAACTCCATCCTGACTGTATTAAAACCTGACTTGGGATGTTGTATTTGATTCTTGGTTGTTTAAATCTCGTGTAAACGCAATGAAGTCAATGAAGCCAGTAATAATTTACACTCATGGAAAATCTGGACCTTTTGATTTTTAACTACTAACTACTGGCAAGAACCAAAAAACAAGCAACAAAAATCCAGCTTGCAACACGGGGCCAGATGTTATTTTTCTTCCTTTGCAGTAACAGCTCCAAAATACCAAATTTAAAACAGAACTCAAAGAAAGGCTTGTCCTGGATCTTAGAGCTACATCAGCTTTCAGTCCTGAAACTTTAATGCTTGAGGCCCCTCTTTACACACTCATGTTCAATCCGTGAAACACTACAGATGCACCAAAATTTAAAGCATGTGCTGATAACCACTAGCTCTGATTTCCTTCATTATCAGGCTTACTCCCTTGTTCCTTCTAGCATCACAGAGAAACTTTCAAATAGCTTAGGAAAGACACTGTAGTTCACGTGATCTGATCAGGAACCTCATACTCTGTCCCAACAAAAACAAGTCACACATTTCACATGGCCTGGGGTCAACAGGCACTGAGGCAAATGACCTCATTCCCAAATTTCTTGGTATTGCAAGTCTGAAATTTAAACAACCAAAAATTTACAGCAGCACTGATTTTCCTGGGGAGAATTAGGACACTTTACAAAAATGTAGCAATACATTTTTAAATGCTAAGTGGACAACTTGCATTTACCACACCAGGCAAATAATTCAGGTGCACAAAAAAAGGAAAGTATCCTGGTGTCTGGCCAGTCTAGAACACCTACATCTGGTACACAGTAACTGCAATGTTATTGCAGCTGTGAGCAGCCATCTGCACCTCAGCAATGTCCCAAGGCAGCCAGAGCCACCAAACAGGGGCACCACACTGACTCCTCCCAGCTGCCAGCTCAAAAACCCTCCACTGCCGCTGCTCTCCATGCTCAGCGTGTGAAAATCCAAGTGTATTTTCTTCCCAGAGAAAGGAGCAAGTCTGACTGGACAATTTTTTTTTTCTTCACTGCCTCCTTAGAAATTCAGGTCACAGGCTTCATGGAAGACTTCTCAGATTACCAGAGTGATGCACAGCAGCAGCCTGGCATCCTCAAGTGTCAGAAGTAAGACCCAGTTCAGAGAGGTACAATGTGATATTTATTCACATCTGAAGTCATGCTTTGTAGCTTAACACCTTTTAAATGCAAAGGCATTTAAAGATTTGGAAGCAAGGGACCCTTTTCAGTATTTTAAGCCTCTCTGCCGCCTTTTCCACAACACACAATAACCAAAGGAGTAACCCAAGCTTGCTAAAAGGTCAAGGAAGCAAGCTTCATTCCTCTAGATACAAAGAGCAAACAAAAGAGTCGTGGAGGACAAAAGCCAAAATAAAAACCAAAAACCGAGAAAATTTCTGGGCATTTCTAAGTTATTCCAGAGGGGAAAAAATAATCATAAAAAGGACACAGGGCTTCCCCACTCCACCACTGGAGAGCTACCATGCAGCTGGAGCTGCACTTCTGACAGACTCTCAAACATCCTCCTCCTGTGCCTTTGGCAGCAGCAAGGGTACAGGTTCTGTTCCTTGATCCCTACAGGGATTATTCCTTTCTTCCTCCCCCCTTGCCATCATTTCTCAAGACTATAGACATGATTCCTGGGTAGCAACAGGCAATTAACCTTGGGGGTTCCTCCCTCCCTGCACAGCGCGACACACAGATTTCCCCCAGTGCTCTGCAAGCCCTCCCGGCACAGCCAGCCCGTGACAGCACAGCGCTTCCCACCAGAAACAACCATTAAAACAGGAACGGCCTCATCACAAGCACCACCACCGAGCAAAAGGGTCCCAGTGTGAGAGACCTGCCCACACTACAGGTGCACATCCTGGCTGTGCTGCGGCACTGAAGACTGAGCCCAGGCTCTCCTCTGTCAGAACAAGAAGTAGTTTAATTACAGCTGTTTGATGCATGTGCAGTTATGTATTGTGGAAGAACCGACAGCAGCTTTGAGGAGGACACTCTGGAGCTTACCACCTCTCCTCAGCCTGCACATTGCAGGGACAATGCTGGCTCTGGAATCCGGGGCTTGCTTTCTCCTTCTTTTGCTTCATCAATGCAATAGAACACACTGAGGATGAAGTGGGTAATAGCACTGCCACCTCTTGATTTTAATCACCAAGCTTTGTGTTAATTTTCTCCCTGAAGCTCCAGCTCTTGGAGTTCCACACAATCACATGGGAACTCTGGCAAAATTCCAGCAAAAAGAACACCACCAGCCTACTGTGTGTGCCCAGAGGCCCTGGTTTACAGAGAACTGCATATTTTGGTGAGCAGTTCAGAGTTTTCAAGTACCCAGGCAAAAGCAGTTGTTGTGAGCTTCCCCTTTGGCACACTGTCCAGGCACAGCCCTGCAGTCCTACCTCAGAGCCATGGTGCTCAGGTACCTGCACAGCAGCACAACTCAGCCACACCTGGGCTGTTGCCCCCATGCATGGCTGAGGAATCCTAGAGAAAATACTTGTGAGCATCTCTTATTGCTAAGAGATTCTACAGTCCAGCAGTCCCACAAAGAAGCCCAGCCCAGAAGGCGAACAAACCCCAAGCAAGTCCAGAGTGCAGCAAGAAAAAGGAAAATATCCACAGTTGTTTCTAGCAAAGGAAGCCACAGGTTCTGCCAGGAGAGCTCCAGAGCCCTCAGCTGCCCTGCACATTCCCCTCAGCCAGAGGTGCAGCCGTTGGGACACAGCCAAGTCCAGTGAGGACACAACCCAGGCACCAGCCTTGGGCTCCCCAAGGCCACGTGTCAGCACCAAACCTCAGCCCCTGCTCCCCACCAGGAGAACACATCTCCTCCTTGCTGCAGTAAGAGAGAACTCAGCTCCCTGCCAGCACAAGAACCCAGAAGAACTAAGCATGTTTTTTGTTTTATTTCTGAGGTTTTAACCCAAACATTCTGGCTTTCTGATGCTTTAGGTCTGAAGTTGACAAAGAGAAGCAGAGTGTGGAAGCAGAAGTTCAAGCACATTTCTGTCAAATTCACCAAACTTATAGCTCAGTGAGAGAAGAACATCTTTTTATCTATTCCTTGAGGACATTTTGTTACTAAACTTACAGCAATTTATTTTTCTAACGTTCCCCCAAGTGAAAGCAAAGTTTGGCAACTAGCAAGGCAGGAACAAATCTTTACTTTTCATTTTGCTAGAATAAAATTAATTTTGCTTGAGGGAAGGCGACTTTGTTTTTCAATTGGATTGAACTTCAAAGAGGAAAAGGAAAAAAAAGGAAGAAAAAGGAAAACAAAACACAAAATCACTTTTTACACAGCATGCTCAGGAAGAAGGCCTTTCTAAACTCTGCAGTTCTCTGGACTTCGTTCTGGGCAAGACAACCCAGTAAAACTCCGACCACATAAAGCCCAGCACGTGCATAAAGGAAAGAGATCAGAAAGTTCAGGTCCACCCGAGGGGTTTGGGTTCGTAGTTTGGTGCCAAAGGGGCTACAAAGACACGGCCACAAGCCTGCAAGGGTCACCTGCTCCACAGCCAAGCACTACAAATTACAGCACCATGAGCTATGACTCACCAGAGAAACACTGATAAATGAGAAAGATGCTTTTGAAATAAGATGAAGAAACATAACAAATAATTGCACAAAAACTTCTTCGGCTGTTTAATTTAGTCACTTTTATGTCTGAGGGTGTAAATGAATACAGGGAGATCTTTTTGTTCCTGCAGCAATCTAGTATTTCCTGCTATTACTGATAATGACTTTAAAACAGCATACTTACGCAGGGCTGTTACTTGATTTTCAGCCTTTCTGAGGTGGGGGAGGAGGGAGGCGATGACAGCTCATCAGAGGAAGCATATGTCAGTCTGGTGAGGACTAACGAGGGCTGGCACCAGGACCTCGGCCACCCCTCCAACCTGGGCCTCCAGACAGGTGACATCCCATCCTGACACAGCCCCTGAGCTGACACCTTCTGGCAGCTGATAAACCCTGTCTGAAATAAGAGCAAGCTTTGGAGCTCCTCCAGTGCAATCTGAATTCTGAATGTGGTAGCACAGGGACCTGACCCAAAGCTCAACATTAAACCAGCTTAATCCTTTTTCTTGGCTTCCAGTGGGTGAATCATATTTCCGAACAGGACTGGGTGAGTGAATGATATTCTGCCTGAATTTAACACAAGTAATTCTCACTCTTTCTTCAGTATCTTTTAGCATGAGCTAAAACTGTCAAACATGGCCCAGAATCTCAAGTGTTTCATTTAAACAGTATCACTACATCTGTGAATAAACTCCGTCCAATTTTTTTGTCCACCTGTAGTTCCACACACCTTCAAATGGATACCACAAGGACAAGGGGATGGGTTGGAGAAAACGGAAGAACATCTGCTGTCTGCCAACAGACACTGCCATGAGAAGCCATCAGGATCCAAGAGGGAGGGGACAAGCAGCTCTGACTGCAGGGCTGGACGCTCAGGGGACAGGCAACAAGAGATGAGAGGCTCCTCAGAAAACACAGCAGGCTGTTCTGTGGTTCTGCTTTCACATGCACTCAATACAGCCACAACCAGCCACAGGACCAGGCCAGAGCCAACAATGAGCATTTCTCAGAAAAAGGGCAAAAAACAGCCTTTAGGCTGGATTCAGTCAATTTCACTCCTTTAATATTTCCACAGCTTCTTTTGCAGAAGAAAAGTGAGCAAAACCCCCACTATCTGGAGCAGTTCTGATGATGGAATTATACTAGATAGGCCACTGGATAAACCACTAGGAAACGAAAGTAGCAGTTGGCAAATGTCATGGCAGGCATTCAAATGAGTCTGCAACCACCTGAGCAGCTAAAGAACACAGATCTTCCCTCTAGCACATCAAGGTGTTCATCACCAACACAGCTCACAAGCCAAGCACTGCAAAAACCACAACACATTTCAACAGGAGGCATTCCACTTCCCTCCTCCAGCAGATGAGGTAAAACTGCTTTCTTAAACAACCTATTTCTGCCTAGCTGCAAGGTATTTATACAGGTTCACTTGGGAAGCAAGCAGGGAAAAAAAAAAATCCCTTTTCAGGCAGCCTTGCCCTCCCAGCCCCTGCCCGAGGGAAGGAGGAGCTCCTGAAGGCCAACACACATGGTGCTGCAGGGATGCTGGGGAGGTTTGAGCCCTGCTGATTCCCAGGTCACAGCAGGCCCCCAGGCTCTGGCTCTGCAGCACTCATGCGTTATGCTCAGCAGCACCACAAATTGCCCCCGTTTCCCTGAGCAGCCCTGGGAGAAGGCAGAGGCAGCCGTGCTCGGTGAAACCCCGACAGCTGTGCCACCGTTTGGGGCCTGACCCCGCAGCAGCACGGCCAAGGGAAGGACTGCGCTGCCCTGGGATGGAGCCTTCCACCGGCTCTGCCTGACCACAGCTCCTGCTGTCAGGGCTGGCCCGGGCTGTGAGCCACCCCACCCTGGCCATGCTTTCAAACACAAAGGCACAGCCAACCCTGCTTTGCTCTCCTGCTGCAGGATCAGGGGCAGCACCGCTGCCATCCACAACACACTGAGGTGCCCCTGCCCTCTGCCAGCTCCTTCGCTCACTTGCTTGCTGAGCAGCACAACTGATGCATCCTGCAGGCCATCCTCAGCCCATTGAGCTCACAGGTACCTCCCCTAGACACTGCAATGTGAGTGTCCCACTCCTCAATGCTCCTGACTGCCACCCAGCCTAACACCAACACTGTTTACACCTACACTAGAACAAACCCAAACAAAATCAGCAAAACCACACTCAGATCCTCATTCTCACTTCCTTTCTGCAGTACTTTGCATCAGTTTCTACTATGAAATGTCACATCACAACAATTTCAAGAAGAAATAGTAATTTCAAATATCTAGGTGTTTCTGCTTTCTCTCTCCTGAGAAAACACAAGATACTCAGTAGTTACTGCTTTACTTTCTGAAGCCAACAGTGGGGGTGAAAACCCACACACCACAAATAAAATCCCCCATGCTTCCTACAGACCACTCTATTTGGTGAGGGCAGCAGGAACAGCTGCAATGGTGAGACAGCAGGTGCTGAGGTACGGAGCACAGCGGGAGAAAATATTACTGCCAGTGCTGCTGTGAGACCGGGTCTGCACTGTGCCAGAGTTATGCAAACAAGTGAAAATTGTGTAAGAAGAATTTTTGTACCAGTTTTTGCTGTCTAAAAGAGATCATAATCATCCATCCGTCCAGAAATGCTATTAAGGATTACAGCAGAGGAAAAATTATAGGCAGAGAAGTGCAGCAAGAACTGTATTTGTTAGAATTTCTCCTGGGCCATGTAACCTACATTAGTCCTGAAGAACAGAGAAAAAACCCTTCCCCTCCTCTCCCCAAAACTTGAGGAAATTATATCCAAGCTCTGCTGTGAAAAGCAGCATTTACGGACTTAAAGATAAGTAAGTCTTGGCAGTACAGATGTGAGGAAGCCAGCTGCAGGACCGAGGAGCTAGAGACAACTCTCCTTCCTACCTGGTTCAGTGCAGTTTCTGACGTAGAGCCGCCCCCCATCCTCTGGGACGTCAGTCACGTTCTGCTCGCGTGCTTGCAGGAGCTGTCGCCCACCCCACTTGTCACCATTTTCCACAGGATAGCTCAGGGCATCGTAACCTGGAGGAAAAGAGAAGTAGATACGTGAGGAAAGGCAGCTCCTGATTCGGCTCCTGAACCCCTGAAGCAGCCAAAACATTTCCATTTCAAAAATCCCATGGCCCCTTGGGTTTAAAAGGGCGGCGTTTCTAAGCCCACCAGAATGGGACACTGCCAGCAGCTCCCCATCCCATGGGAGCCATTCCTCCACAGCTCCTGAAGTTCATCCTAGAAGAGCATCTCTGTTTTCCAATCCAGCACCACCTGACTGTAACCAGAGCATGCCTATCACTCATTTCCACACCTCCATGCTTCCAGCAACAAGAAATATCCACGAACGAGGGGCACTGCTTTGTCTCACTAGCTTTGACTCAACCCTTGCTCTGCTCTCCCCTTCAGCCTTGCCTTGGTGCTGCTAAGTGAAGCTCTATTTTAGCAATGTCAACAAGACAGCTGGCTGATTTCCACAATATTCCTGGCACAAGGTTGGTGAGCCCTGGATATGCCATGTCTGCCTAATCAGCTGGACACACACATTCATGTGTCAGTTCCGTGCCTCCTATACTGGTTCAGATTCAAGGAAAGAAGAAAAAAAACCCCAGTTTTTATTTTTTATTAAGCCAGAAGGTACCCACACACCAAATCAGCCCTCTTGCAACGAAGACCTTGCAGCCCTCCAGTAACAAACAGCATTTGAGAGGGATTTCCTCCCAAGCAGAACATGGACCCTCTCACAAGGACTTCTGAATTTATTCCCATTTTGGTCCACTACTTTGGAAACAGATCACAGGCAAAATAGCAGTAGGACAGAGATTCAAATCTTGGGCCAATGCCTCAGAGGGTGATTAAGGACAAAGGAAAAGGTTCTCTGCAGGTCTCTACCCTTTTGTTAGGTTCCCTGACACATCCAGTTGAGAGAGATGCCCAGCCTGAGACTTGTCTGCCTTGCCCAGATAGATCATGCTCTGCTCAGGCGGGTCCATGCCATGCCAGTAGCAAGGAGAGAATGTTTGGGAAAGGGCTGCCTGGGAATCTGCATCCCAGGCCACCAGCAGTAACTGGGACCAGGACACACAGAGTCATCTGGGCACATTTGGCAGAAGAGCCACAGCTGCACAGGCAGCCTGAAGCACCTCTGTTTTCTAAGCAAAAAAAATCCCCATTTACCTATGTAAACCAAATGCCATCATTTGAAGCTTCAAGCACTTTGCCCTTTCAGTGCTTTACAAACACTAGAGAACAGAATTTGCTGTCAGTTCAGTTTGTGAGCACCAGCAAGATTGAGCTGATGGAAGTGGACTGCACTTCAGAAAAGGAGCACAAGCTGTGGTGCAGCATCAGGGATCTCCCATAACAACACACACTCTGGTAGCCTGAGCAAAGCAGTTTCAGTTCCACATACAAGCTGCTTCCAAAGCAGAGGAACTTTTCTCCAAGCAGGCAAGGCCTCTCTGTGTCACTGCATGGAGCAATAGCACAAGTGAGGGAGGACACAGGGACTGCCACAGCCTCAGAGATCCAGCAGAACCTCTGCCTCTCTCAGATGGCAAGCGAGGGGTAAAGAGGAACAAAGTCATCTAAGGTGACTTTGGAAGGGGAAAAGCTTAATTTGGCAACAGGAGTGTTTATAAAGGCTACATCCAGCACTGACAAAAATCAGGGTAAATAGCAGCAGACCCGGTCCATGGCTGAGCTTGATGGGGCGATGACACCAGGAAAAGCTCTCCTCTGGCACCTCCAGGTTTGAGCAGGGCCAGCTGTCCCACGGCAGAATTTGCAGCCCACCACCCTCAAAATCCTGCCTAGGGCATCTCCATTCAAAAACACATTTCACTTGACAGAGCAATAGAAAATAGGACTTAGAGATGAACCTTTTTCAAAGCTTTGGTGTCCCAAGGATTTCCCTGTGAAACCAGGGACACATGGAGATTTTAACCTTGCTAACAAGGACACTTGGTGACACACAGAAGGGTCCCTGTGGTTTCCCCATGTGCTGGCACCAGTCTCCCTGCGGTGCACTGGAGGCTGCTCAAGGCCTGCCCTGCTTTGGTGCTGATATGAGGAACAAGCTGCAGAGACATCACCTCGGCCACAGCATCCCACAGCAGGGCTGCCACCACCCCCACAGCCAAACTCTGCTTCCCAAGGAAGAGCAGCAACACTTAGAAAACTTTTAACTTTCCTTTTTTTTTTTTCTTCAACTGTAGTTATTCAGGATTGGATGACTTTTAATGGGAACCACAACTAAGAGTTTTTTTCATTTTCTCAGCAGAGGTAAAGACTGCTAAACATCCCACCTCAGATACAGTGCCATTTTGAGCAAACCAGATGGAACACTTATTAATGTCCTAGCTGCTGGCTTTATACTAAAATAATACTGTGACAGCCTCTAAAGCTCTGGTATAATGAAGAGTTTTTCCAAAGTTCTGTACCATAGCATATTTCAAAGTGAGGAAATTATTTTTTCAAGCAGTGAACATTGCCACAAGGTATTTTCCACAGTTCCAATTACCCAGCAGCAGTTTTACATTACACACTCAGAACCCAGGTTCTGGAGAGCTTTACTCGTGCTTCCTCCCAGAGATATTCCCATGGACAGTAAGCTCATGAGTCATTTTTCCCTGTCTTTGTGCCTGCTCTGCATTTCATAACACAACTAAGACAATGCAGACAGTGCATTTCCAGTGGCCGCCTCTCTTCCCATAAGACAGGGAGCACACGAGCATGTGTTTGCTGGGATCTCCTGTCCCTGCCAGGCTGGGGTGGCAGCCTGCTGGGCACAGCCTCTCCAGCCTCACCTGCTCCTTGTGAGCACAGAAATGAGCTGGAGTGGAAAGAACTGATGGGATGGCTCAGAACTCCTGGAAAGGCTCCGTGTGTGTGACCCAGATCTCCACATGGGAACTCAGGAGCTCCTTACGCTATTCCAGATGGCTCTGGCTGGAGTCTACAACTTTCAGTGCTGCAGAAACACAGCCAAATGCATCCTGGCTGCACTTCCCAGCACGAAGAACACCACCTTACAATGCTGAACAACATCCCCACATTCCCCAGCTACACTCCAATCTCACAAGCACATTTACTTTCAGCAGCCAGGCACAGGAACCCCCAACAAGATGGAACAGCAGCAAGACCTCGGAGCAGACACCCAGTTCCTACAGGGGACAAAGCAGGCTGGCACGGCGATGGGGGTCCCACCGGCCAGGGAGGCCTTTGCACAGCCAGCCCAAGCAGACAAACAACACAAGAGCACCCAAACCCAGTGCGGAAGAGAAGAAACTCATCCCCTGCAGCGGAGGGTTTGGCTCAACAGTGCTGAGGTGAAGAAAGGCAACACAGATGGAAGGTGCTCTTGAGCAGCCTGCTGGAGCAGGGAAGAGCTGATGGGCAGGGGGCTGGGGCAGCCAAAGGGACAGCTCTGTCACCATTGCCTTTCCCTGGCACAAAGCACTGCTGCACAGGCAGGGCTCTGAGAGCTGGCAGGTATCCACAGCTCTCGCTGACAATAAACTACTTTCTATGCAAACTGCTGGCCGGAGCCAAAAACAGCACAGCTTTTCCGAAATATGCTTGCCCTTCCTCCTCTTTTGTCTGTCCCTTTTATCTATTGTTTTCACGGTGGTAGCTTTGGGTTTTTGGAGGGTTGGTTTCACAACCAGCTGAATTATCTCAGTCTCTCTGAAACGTTCCTGCAGTTAAAACAACAGGGAAATATTTCAGAGGAAGCTGGAACAGTCATGAGCTTCCACATAAGCCAGCACAGAGATGGAGAGCAGTGGTGTGGCAGCCTCAGGACAGGCCAGGTGAGCGCTGGTGGAAGAGCAGCACTCGGCCGGATGAGCTGCAGCCCTGCTCCACAGCTGCCCTCCCGCGGCCGTGGCCCTGTGGCCACTGGCCCCAGACCCTTAGGGACACATCCAGCCAGCCCCTGCACTGTCAGGCCTGCTGCAGACAGCACCACGGGATCTGAGCTCAGGATTGCATAAGCAGGTCATAAATGGATTAGCCCTTTGCCTAGGCTGATTTGGGAGATGCTTTTCTTCCAAAATCATCAGCAGCAAGGACCATAAATAGAGCATCCTCAGGGGAAAAAGAAAATCCCAAACAAACAATAAAAGGCCCAGAAATGCTACACCTGGCTTTGACAGGGAGCCTGCTCCTTACACCTGATTCCAAAGCTGTGTTTCCATGCATGCCGACCTACACAGAAAGGTGAAGGACAGGGAAAGCACACTGCTGATAATACCTGTACCACACTCTGTGAGGCACAGAGGCCAGAGCCAAGCTGCAGGCAGCGGCCCAGCAGGGCAGGGTCCCTGCACCAACAGCCCCTCACCACACACCCTCCCACGTATTTCCTATGTGACCACCAGCAGAAAAAAAACCCAGAGCCCCACAAAACCTCAGGCACACCCACAGCTCCCACACACACGGGGAGGCTCCCCAGCTCCCTCCTAAGGAGCACAGAGCCCGCTGAGGGCCCCACAGAGCTTCTGCTCCTCCTAGCCCAGCACTGCTCTCAACAAAGCCCAGCTGGAGCTGGGAGGGCAGAGCACGCTCCCAAGGTCCAACAACAGCTCCACAGCTCTCATGGCAACAGCAAAATGTGACTTTTGGTTTATTTTAACTCTGAAAAGCTGCCCACCCTCTGGAAGTGAAATTTCCACATGCATTCTACTGGGGCCTGCCTCTGCTCCCACCCTGAGAGCAAAGAAAACTTGAAGGAGAGGCAGCGCTCAGCATGAAGGCACCCATAGCTCATCAAACTCCAGGTGAAGTGCCTGCACCACCTCACACAGCAAAGCCCAGGGGATGGAAAGGTATCCCTGCAAGAGATGAACACACTCCCCAAGAACTTTAATTGCTACATCCCAAAGAATGCTGGGTTAAACTTAGTTCAGTGAAGAAAAAATTCTGCCTTGTGCCAAAAACTGTCACTGGATATGATTATTCCAAGTTTCCATGATTGTTAGTTACCAGGTTGTGCAGGAACTTATGTGATGTGGTTGCCCACAACCAGAAGCTATATATGTTGCAGCATACGGCATAGTTGAGATGTACACAATACACTTCGGAGAACTAAACTTTGTTCAGACTTCTCTCAACCTTCTGTTTTCTCCTACAGACAGCACCACTCAGCCTTCAGAGGATTAAACTTTACCTAAGCAGCATCACATAACCTTTTGATTTCTTTGTTCTTCTTTCTGCATGACCAGCTAACTTCGTCCTTTTCCTCACACAGACACCTCACCCCGTTTGTCCCTTGTTCAACACCTTACCTTCTCTGTCCCTGTTCAACACGTTACCTGTCTCTCTCCTGGCCCTTCCCCCTCTCAGCTGGGCCAGCAGACTCCCACTGACTCTGGCACACCCTCACAGCCCAGCAAGCAGATCCCAACTGACTCGGGATCAGCCAACCCCCTCTTTTGTAGGGCTTGTCCTTATTGCTTACACCTCTGGCCCATCAGGGACCAGACTGCCTCCAGTCCTCTGCAATCAGCAGAGCCACCCACACTTGTGCTTCATTAGTATTCATACCAGCTTGACCATTAAATTGACCATTCTGTTCTTCTTATCTATGCCTAAGTGCAAAAGGAACAGTTCTGCACCTTGTGAAAAATACCACTTTTCACTTCTCCCTATCACAGCCTTGTGTAACTCGGATCTGCCCTAAAGTAAACAGGGTTTTTCTTCTGGCAATCTTTTCATGCCTCTATAAATGCCCCAGTTTTACCACGGACACACCTCCGTGTCCCTGCCCAAATTCAGGTGATTCTCAGGGCAGCAGATTCCCACTGATCTGTACACCAGCACTGGGTGCTGTGAGTCCGATTCCCAGCTCTGGTTTCTCAGGGATATCTGGCTCCCTGCTGCCACTCTCACCTCATTAGCATTTCACCTGGCACAGGGCAAAGCTGGGCACTGCTGACACGATCTCTGTGCCTGGCAGCCGTGCACTGCCCGGCGTGATTTCCAGAGCTTGCTGGCGCAGCCTGCCATCCCCGCAGAGCTGCTGCCCGTCCCGTCTGCCCCGTGTCCCGGGCACGGGACAGCCTCTGACAGCAGCCAGACAACTGCTCCTGTGGCTGCGTAGAGGAAAACTGCAGGAGCAGGTGAAGCAGCACTCTTCACACTACCCAGCGCTTTCCCCCCGGCCCCAAATAAACAGAAAGGAAATTTTCAGAGGCAGAAAAGGAAGATGAAGAGCAAATTCCCCTTTCTAACACACCCCTGGGGCAGCTCCTCTCCCCGACCAAGCTCCTTCCCATGCACCTTGCCCTCATCCCTGCTCCCTGTGAGCATTCCAGGGAATCCTAAAGCCCATCCAGACCCCCTACTGTCTCCTTTTCCCACATTTCACCAGAAAAGCCTCCTCACAGGAGATGGGATCACAGCACTGAGGGTGTGCTACAGGTGGCTGCACATCTGGGTCATCCCCATCAAAACCATCCAGCACAACTTCCCTTCTCCATGGCAGACAGCGAGGAAAAAAAGAGCAGCAATGAATTTATCTCTGATAAATTAGCTGACTCTCCATCAGTAACAGTGCTACTTTTTATACCGTTCCAAGATCCTGTGGCTGCTTGAACCTGGAAATCATGACCTTACAAGGCTGGAAAAGCAGCAGTTGAGAGCCTCGCTGTTCCCAGACAGACCCTTGCTTCTCGGAAGGATTGGGTAACATGTCACAGAAAGAGCTAACTCTCTGCAGAAGGCATTCATCTTTTAAAAAACAAACTGTATTTCAAGCCCCCATGACAGGGGCGAATACCTGGGGTTTGACTGCGGGGGTTTGTGCTCGGGAGCTGAACAGTCACTGTTCCTTCCCCCACATTTATGCACTTCTCTGCTAATTTTGAGCTGGCATAGTGGGAGGAAAGACGGTTTTGGGTCAGATGAAATGTTTTAATGGAATAAAATACTTTACTTTCGTTTGCTCTCTTTTACACTACTAGCTAAATATAATTCTGCAGAATTAAATTTAGTCTGAAAATGCCATAAAAAAGTGTGCTGGGAAAAGAAACATAGCAGCTCTTCCACCAAAATAATAACCAAAAACAAACCCCTCCCAAAAAAACCAAAACAAAAACCCAGACAAACAAACTAATAAAACCGAAAACCAAAACAACAAAAGGGAAGGGAAACTATGGCTTTAACCCAGTTAAACTCTAAAATATATGAAAAGTGACACCCTTGCAGCTTTGCCTGAACAATTTCTGTCAGTGTCCAAGGCCAGGCTGGACAGGGCTTGGAGCAACATGGTCTAGTGGAAGGAGCACTAAAAACAAGCCACCCCTCCCAGGAAAGAAAGGAAAGGAAAAGAAGACTGCTGTAAGCCCTGGCTCCCACTCAGGTATCTCTGATGATAGGCAAAACATCACAAAAGAGAGATTTTTTTCACGCTTTTCTCCACAAAAGATGAAGAAAAAACTGGATCTTGCAAAAAAAGTAAACAAGCACGAGGGAAAAGAGAGCTTTTGTGTCGTATTTCAATACAAACATGTTTTTCAAGTTAAAAAGACTATTTCTCCCGTCCTTTTGCCTTACATCTCGTTTCCCCTTGTGTTTCCCTGCAACACCACCACATGAATCTGTAACTGGCACTTGCTTAATCGCTCTTATTTACTGCTTTCACAGTGCTGGAAAGGCACTTGGGGAACACAGACGAGTCTCAGCCCCAGACAAGACACTGGCTCTGGTATTTAACCCCGCTGCTCAGCACCAAGTCTGGACTTGCTGCCTAAAAGCACTCCTAGCGTGAGGAGACACTCGGGAAAATTCACTGACAGCCAGCCCTCAGCAGGCAGTGCAGAGCTGCAGTGGAGAGAGTGAAGGGACAGGGATGGAATGCAGTGGGACAGGAGTGTGGAGGAGCTGGGAACTGAGAAACGAGCAGCCAGGGACAGAGGTGTGAACCCAGGCCTGGCAGAGTGAGGGGTGGCAATTCCCTTTTTCCTGCATCTGCTCAGAAAACCCCCAAGATGATTTTTGTCATTGCTAAGAAGACGCTGAAGAACAGCTGCTGGCCTGTAACCGATGCTGTGCCTTCCTCCCCAGGAATCCGAGTTCCTGACACCGACGCAGCTTGGCTCCCAGGAACTAACAGCTGGAATTAACAGGGGAGAGCAAGGTGCTCCAGAGGCTGCAGGGTGCCTGTGGTCCTGTTCCCTGCCACTGGCCAGCAAGTGGAGCTGGTCTGGAGCTGCCACAGGCAAACGGGCTCCGAGAGCAGAGGGAGCACCCATGGAGCGTCCTTGTGGACAGCCTGGTTCCACAGCGCTCTGTTACCCTGTGCCCCCGCTGCACAGGGGCTCCTGCCCTCCTTCAGACTGATCGGTGCATCTCCAAGCCAAGCTGAAAATTACCTTTGTGACAGAGAGTGTTTTCCCTCAGGTACCCACTTAATTAAATATTGAAAGAGCTATTACCTTTCAGGGATGCCAGTGCACTGGCTGTGTCCATTATTTATAACATAATGTATTCATTATGCATTTTATCCCATGCTCCTATCTGCTGATCTCATAACAGGCCCTTAAACACAATTTTAAGCAATTAATCCTACCTTAATTACAGACAAATATACACACAGAAGCCTCGGGACATCTTTTTCTTATATTTATTAGAAGTAAGCAAACATATCTAGAAATAAATCTGGCAGTCAGGGAAGAGAGCGATGTGGCCAAGCAGCCTGGGAATCACAGAGCCGAAGCCAGGCACATTTCAGTTAAAACTGCCAGCTTGAGCTACCTGGAAAAAGTAAGTCTTGTCCTGCCACAGATCGCTCCCATGATGTTCATTTCCCTGCTGCTGGATGTGGCTGAGAAGTCCAAGATCACTGAGCACACGGGTGCCAGCCCCAGCGCTGGCAGAGCCTCGCGGGGCAGGGAGGTCCTGCTCACCCCGCTCTCCTTTGTGCCTCCAGGTCCCTTTTCCCAGTCCCACGGGAGGGAATCAGCCCTGGGATCCCTCCAGCAAGAGGCAGCTGCTCAGCCTTGTGCCCCTCTGCTGCAGACCCTGATTTGTAACATAACTCCTGCTCTCTCTCCCATACCCAAACCAACACAATGGTGACTGAAAAAAAATTTAAAACAAGGAAAAAGGAAAAAAAGAAAAGTCTCTCTGGACACATCCAGGAAGCTCGTCATAAATCACCACAGACCAATACAGAAAACTATCAAAAACCACCCCTGGCTTCAACAGAATTTGGACTGGTCCTTATCAGGGTGGCCCAGGAGCACAAGGCTGCTGAAGCCTTTCAAGGGAGATCTGTGGTAAGGCTTGGCTGAAGCTTGTAGAGGCTCCTTAGCAGATTCCTGAAAAGTCCCTAAAAGTAGATGATGTGGATGCAATCCCTGTCCAAACTGGTACCCATACTCTTACTTCTTCCACCTGGGGACCCGCTGGAAAAAACAAGTACGAAGGCAACAGCCCTGAGCAGCAGAGCAGCACCCTGCCCTCCTGAGAAATGAAGCCAGCCTGGAATGCTCCAAAGTGTTTTAAGGAAATAAATAATACTATAGAGGGGGGGGAAAAACATTCTATTTTTAACCAGAGGTCCTGGAACAAAAGGCTAGTGCTTCACATCATACCAGAATCAAGTGTTTGATGCTGTGCTTCCTTTATAAGGCTTTAAGGCGGGCAGACCCTCCAAGAAGCAGTAAGCACTTCTTTATTTACCCTGAAGTGAGACACTGCAGACCCGGGTTTAATTCACTGCTCTGCTCTTAGCCCATGAGGTGACCTTGGACAAGTTGTTCTGTCCAGATTCTCAGCTGGTGTCAGCTGGCACCGTGCCACCACAGCCAATCCAAACAATCTGAGACGCCAGCCCCCGGGCCCCCGGCCTCCCTCTCCTGAGAGCTCTGCCACCCCCACGCAGCCCCACGCCCGGGGGGCACCCGAGGGACACGGAGGGGGGAAGAGAGCTCACGCTTCCCTTGGACAGTACACGGTTTTCGTAACATGAAACTAAAAGCCTGGTTTGGTTTTTGGGAGGTTTTTAAAACAGCCCTATGAGCAAGGCTTTAAAAATACTACTGTGCTCTGGTGAGACTTCACCCGGAATCCAGCTTCAGAGGGCCACCAGCACCAGAAGGATGGATGGACCTGTGGGAGCAAGTCCAGAGGAGGCCACAAAGATGTTCAAAGGGCTGGAGCACTTCTGCTATGGAGACAGGCACCCCTGCAACTCCCTTTGGATCATTTCTTCATCCAAGGGGCTTTTACATTACTTGGTTACTTTTTTGGACCACTCCTCCACTTCTGAACAAGTTTGATTTGCTGCCTCCTCTGATTTAGTGCAAGAACAAATCCAAAGAACATGAAACTTGATTTGTTTTACTCTGCCAACAGCCAGCAGCAAAGTTAACTAACTGGGGGATGTTTCTAAGTGCTGCCTGCCTCCCCTGCCATGCCTCTGTTGTCCCAGTGGGAGCGCAGAGCCAGCAGCACCTTGCTGTGAGCGCAGCTGATGGAGCCTGCCAACCAAGAAAGCCCTGAAATGAGCTGCTGCCTCCCTCAGAGCAGGCAACGCTCATTTACAAGAGCTGCTTTCTGCCCCGTCCTCTCCACGACACACAAATCAACCACCATGTGGAGGTGCACTGAGAATCGGAGAGGAGGTCTTCTCAGAGGAAAAAGGAATGTCCATGTAAGGCTCATTTCTCCTCCGGCTTTATGTTACAGGATGTTCTGGCCATCTTAGGGAAAAAAGCCAGTCGAGTCTATCTCTGAATGAGAATGATTTTAATAGCAGACCCTTCAGTTGTTTGTAGCTCAGTTAGCGTGTTTTTGGCTCGCACATCAAAAAGATTATTTTCCTGGACTTCAGCAGGCTCCTTCCCAATCAAGCCATTAAAATCTGTGTGCAGTTCTCGTTGGATAGGTGATGCCTGCTGCTGGAGCAGACACTGAGGATGAGCCCTGGCACACGAGTGCTCCCTTTGGGGGCTCAGCACCGCCCCAAGCTGCCCAAACACATCCTTCTCCTCTCCTGGCACTGGGACTAACGGGACACTGCAGTCCCTCAGCCACCACGGGGACACGGGACACTTCCCAGGGTCCATCCACAGGGACAGGGCAGCACACTGGGAACCGGGGCTCCACCTGGGTACCTGTCACTCCTGAGCCTGGAGAAGTCCATGAATTCTCTCGTGCCTCAGTTTCCCTCCCTCGCAGTCTGAGGACACGCTTGCTCGCCCCGTTTCCTCCAGCAGGATCGGGAGCTGAGGAACGGCCAGAGCAAGGAAGGGCCTGGTAACCACCTGAACCGATGCCCAGCACTTCACACACTGCAAGCCAAGCCCTGCTCCCCGGCCTGATTGCTTGTGGACACAAACCCTCCCTGAGCAGAAGCTCTGCACACACCATCGACCGAGGAGCAGCGAGGTCAGGCCAGGCTGTGCATCCCAGCCACTTCACATGGCTGCTCCACCAGCAGCTCAGCACAGGAATGTCCCAAAGCAGCCAAATCCATGCCTCCAAACCCCATCTGACACTCCTTTGTGCCCAGGAGGGTTTTTACCCTACCAAAGGAAGGCACTTCCCCGTCCCAACATACACTCACATCCACTGGCACAGGACCCGTGCCCTGGCCTGGCAGAGCTGAGCAAGAGGGCACTGTGGGGCAGGAGGTACAGCTGGAGACACACCCTGCTCCGCTCCCCTCCAGGCCATTCCCAGGTCCCAGACAGGGCCTGGGGACCATCTGCTTCCCACAGGCTAGGCTTATAGGCAGATGACATTCCATGTCAGCCAAAAGAGTCCATAAAAGGCAAATAAAGTCCCAGCAAGTATTGTCTCACACAGCTTTCTCCCTGGACACCACATCTGGACTCCTCTTCAGTGCCTCCCTTTCTCCAGAACAACAAGACCCAGGACCTTTTCCTGGACTCCTTGGTACAATGCTCCTAGTCCCAGGAATATAAAAAAAGCAAAACACCAAGCCTAAAAAGAAAAACCAAAACCCACAAACAAACAAACCAAAAAGAAACACAGCAAGAAAAACCCAGTTTAAACATCTCCAGTTCACATCAAGCTTCAGTCTTTAATCTGGCCTAGAGTCCAGCCCTTTCTGCTGGATGCAACATCCTGTCCTACTCCCTTCCCTTCTTTTGCCTCCAACAATCAAACACACCAAGAAATCCTGTTATTTCCAGAGTCTTCCCAGCCTGCTCCTAAAGAAAAACTCAGCATCTAGAGATCATATCCACTTTATTTTCAAATCTGAGCACTAAGCTGAAATCCAGCCGTGCAACAGTCCGGACACAGGGACTGCACATATTTCCTGTCTCACACAGGTACAGCTGCTCCTCTGATGCAGCTGTCTCCTGGCCAAAGCGATGGAGGCCTCAAGGCCCTCCCAGATTCCTGGGCACATCCCATGGCTATCTCCCTGTCCCAGCAGCTCCACCGCTATGGATCCCAAGCTGACAAAACTGGGCCCCAGTCTCACCTGAACGTGCCTTTGCTGGCTGCTGTGGAGGCCTGACCTTCTGCGGGAGGTGATGTAGGAAAAGGGAACGTGAACCTTGCTGTGAGACAGGACGGGGGAACCGATCCCCAGGGATCTCCAGCTCACTGCAAACTCCCCATCCAGATGCCCTTGGCAGCAGTAACGAGGACAGGCTGCTCAGGGCTGCAGGAGTCTGACAGTCCAGCAAGGATCGCAGGGAGAGGGAGAGACAGAACACCTGCATCCCTCTAGGGTCAGCCAAGAACCCATTCACGAGCTGCAAATTACACACATTTACCGCTTTGTTTCCAAAGGCTTTCCCTCTGATGCTGTGAGTAATGCGGAGCAGCCACAAGGATTTACTTACCGTGCAGCCCTGCTCTCGGAGCGTGTCTAAAGGAAGGGATCATTACCGTGGGAGCACCTCGAACACGCTGCCCACACCTGGGCATGCCCGGCCGCTCCTGCACAGAAAGCCACAGCAGCGGAAAGAAATTAGGATGAGGTTACCAGTGGCTCTTGGCATCGGTCTGACTTGGCTCCTGCTGACAAAACCCAGAGCAGAACAAAGCTTTTGAACATTCTCTCCAAAGCCCCAAGCCTAAAGACTGCTCTAAAATTCTGAAGTTTTCAGCACAGGTTTCACAAAACGTGGCTGTTTTCTTCAAGTTTTATATTAGGGAAGGCTTTATGAAAACTGAATTTTCTATGCTCGTTGACAGGAAATTCAGAAAGGGTAACTTAAACCACTCCAAGGGAACAGAAACCAGAAAAAACCCCATGATCTTCCCAGCTACCAGAGAGCTGCCATCAATTTAAAGAACAGGGATGAAACAGAGAAAAATGCCCTGGGACAGGCTAACACCTAGAAGCAGGTCAGAGGAGTTTTCCAACTGCAGGGCTGGATGCTGATCTCCTACATGACCCTGTGCCATACCAGCACAGAATTTTTTTTAATGTCCGTATCCTCCCAAGAAGATGCAGGCACAAATACCTGCCACATGGATATATGACAGGTTCAGCCAAGTCTTTTGAGGATCTCTGACCAAAAATGGACACTGTGACCGGCATGCCTTTTCTAGTTATGGACTACTGAAGATTAGCAGCAGCAGAGAAATACTAGGAAAGGGCTGGCACAGAACCAACCAACCATGCCCACCTCCTCACGAGCTCTGCTGCTCTGACCACAGCCACCACCCAAGGGCTCTCTGTTCGGCCATGGCCTGTTAATGCCCCTCACCAAGTCATTTCAGCGTGCTGATTTGACAGTAAACCTCCTTTATTTATCCTGGGCTAGTTTTCTGCTGGGTTCACCTGCTGGAAAGGCTCAGCTAAGGGCCACCACCACGCCAGAGCCCAGGCAGGTGGCACCAATGAGGGCAGGAGCTCCATCAGCACAGGCAGGCACCAAAGGAACATCAGTCCTTCTGCAGCTCTCCCAGCCTGGCGATCTCTCTGCTGCTGAGCAGCTGGGGCAGCCAGCAGCCCTCTGCCCTCACACCCTACTGGAGCCAGAGTACCTGAGCATCCTGCATCCCAAATCTTCATTTTGAGCATCTCAAATCCTCATCTGAGCATCCCACATCCTCATCTGAGCATCCCACACCCTCATCCCGAGCACCACGGCCCCGTGGTTCCAGGTGCTGTGCTGGAGTCCACCTCAGGCACCCAGCCTCGGTGAGCCAGCCAGCCTGGCACGCGGCCCGGCACTCCCACAACACTCTAATTAAGTGGACTACAAACAGACCCTGAGATGTGGGAGGTGTGAAGGCAGCTCTTCAGCCACAGCCACGCGTGCAAGCCCTGCTCTGCTGGCACTCGAGGCTGATGCTGCCAGGCAGGCCCGGCTCTGGGCAGGTCCCCTCACCCCTGCAAGCAGCGCCGCGTGTCCCGTCCCTGCTGCTCCCCGAGCCGCTCCACACAAGGGCTCGCTCTCAGTCAGCTGTCGGTGCAGGACCTTGAACAAGCACTAAATAAATGAACAAGTCACTTCCTGCAAGGCCAAACACGCTCCCTGCCAAAGAGGTCACATACCACGCTCTGGCCTGGTGCCTCTCCCGAGTTTGTGAGGGTAAATTCCCATATCCAGGGGTCCAGCGATTACAGCAATACTTCTGGGCTAGGATTACTCACGCTGAAGCTAGGATTACGCTCCGCTGAAGAGGTGAGGAAAACAACTGCTTTTGTGCTTTCATTGCATGACCTCTAAAGTTCGGTTTGGGTTTCTTGGTTCGCACAAACCAAAACATCCAAATGAAATCAGGGAGTTTTCTCTTTAACTCTCAGCTAGAGGACCGGGATCTGTCCCACCAAGGTTCTCAGCATTATTTTGGCAGTAAGGAGATCTGTAAGGAAAAGCCCTTTGAGGCAGGGCCCGTGACAAAGCGGTCAGGAGCAAACAGCCTACGTGGCTCATTCCAGCCTTGCGAGCTCCTCCAACCAGCACAGGGGTGGAAGGCGGATGTGCCCGGGATCTCTGCTCCCCATCTCTCATCACACCACCCAGGATTGCTCAGAGCCTTTCGGAGACTGTGCTTTCATGACACGGATGCTTTCAACACACCACAACCCACAAGGACCGGGGCAAATACCAGTCCTGTGAAAACAGCCCGAGCTTCGTGTCTAGGGTAAGTTTCAGAGCCAGTCAAAACGCATCTGGCAGGCCCTGCTCCACCATTCTGAACGCTTCACTACCATCAAGTTAAAACAAGACTTAAAAGAAACCTCGTTCTTGCACATTTGAATCACGCAGGCAACTCCATGCGCTTGGATATGCCTATCCCCATGAGTAAGGGCTGCAGAATCAGACCCAGCTTTTCCTCACCATCCTGCCAAAGACACAGGCGCAAAGAAGAAGAGAAAAATCCCACTGACTGATGCCTCTGCTATTTCTGCCGTCCATGACAGCAAACTGGTAAAAGGCCTGACTCAGAAGCCTCCCTTGAAAAACCTGAATCATTACAATTTAGAAGACAGTCTCATATAATGAAGTCTCCACTCCTCCCTCTCTTTAGAATAGAGAATTTGAGTCAGACTGATGGGGAGGATAAAGAAGGGGGAAAAAAAAATAAATAAACCCAACTTCACACTTTTTTCAACCCTTTCTGCGCGGGTGGCAGTCGGGCAGCCAGAGGTTGGCAGCTGGATCTGGGGTCTGCAGGGCTGTGTTTGGTCTCAGTTACACCTCTCAATTACCAGTGTGACCTCCTCAATGCCAGAGCATAACCACAGACTTACACTGCCAGCAAGCAAGAGAGGGGCACCCCAGCTGGATGATCACTGCCCGGACAAACCATGTGAAATTGGATTTCTTCTTAGCACCCTATCTATTTCCAAAAACTTGACCCTTGTGGAATATAGAGATCACTGGAATGAGCCTCACAGAACAGTATAATGTTTTAACACTTTGTTATTACACATCATTTAGCATCAGGAGATCTCAAACTCACTGCACAAAGTCGCCTCGTTTTCGAGACCCAGCCAAACCAGACATGGAGAGATTTGATTAAGGCTTCAGAAAAGCAGGGTGAGCCACCAGAGCAGAAACCCAGAGCTCATGCCCCAGCCCCTAGAGCTGCCTGCTCCAGATGGGTTATCAGCTGATGGCTGTGGTTACCTGCCTCTCCAGAAGGGCTCTAGCCTGTTTCCTGTAGGACGTGCCAGCACACACACCCCACAAGGAGGCTCTGGCACACGCAGGTCAGCAGTGTGTATCCGAAAAGCCCAGCTCCTCCGGATCCAGGCCAAGGCTGAAACTGTGCCTGAGGGGAAGGGGACTGACAGAGAAAACCTGCAGCACTCAAAACGAGTGTGTATCATGCCAAGAGGTGATTCAAGCCTAGGGTTCCTGAGCTGGATCACACCCCGACACCAAGGCTCTCCAGGAGCAGCAGCCACTGCAGCACCCCGGGGAAGGCTGTGCCCAGCCCCATGCTGCCATCAGTCCCTCTGGCACCAAGGATGTTGGGAGCTGCATATGCCATCTGCACTCCAAACAGCACACTGTGAAAATCCCCCAGAGCCTCCTGCCAGGGCAGCAGGGAGAGAGGTGCCACTCGACAGAAAAGCACCGCAGTCAAGTCAAAAGTTTGTGTTGGATCCTAAATGCTGCGTTTTTATGTGGGAAAAATACTGAAGCAGCTACACAGAAATACAGCTTTCTACCTCCTGAGGACAGCACAAACGCTGGAGAGCATCAGGCTGTATCTGAGGCTCCCCAGAGAGCCTGCCCGCTCTGGGCCCGTGCAGTGCCAGCGGATGCAGCGAGCACTGTGGAAAATTTCCGCCTGTGACACAATTCTTCTCCCTGTCTCTGTGCAACACATGCCACTCCTCACCTCTGAGATTAACTTTGAGCTAATTCTGATCACAACGTGAGACAGGCTCCCAAACTGAAGCAAAGCAGCCAGAGCCCTGACACAAGTGTGCTGCACTAGCTGGAGAACATTTTGGCAGCTGAGGCAGAGCACAAACGCAACTGTGGCACCAGCCTTTACAGCAGATGGAGCTCCTTCTGCAAAGGCAGGGACCCCAAAATGCAGGATGGGAACGAGCGCTGCACTTCAGAGAGAGATGCGCACTCTGTGCCCTTTTAAAACAGGTGTCAAAATCACCCTTACCACATCACCTATTCCTATTTTGTGTGGCAAAGGCAGCAGCAGGCAGCCAGTCTGCTCAGCTGGACACGGATCATCTTCCCACTGATGGGAAGGGGCAAGAGAGCAAGGTCTGGCCCCAGCAGCACAGCCCTTCTCACCGGCAGCCTTTGACATTTACGTTAAGGAAGGATGGATATTGGTGTCACACATCTGCATCCTCCGTGCTGGCAGACCTGAACATACCTCAGTACACGCATAAACTCCTGTTTACTCACAACGATGCTCGTGTTTTTCTTCTTGCCCTTACTTCTTGGAAGCGATCACCACGTTTGTGAGAAAAAGCCTAACTTTTAAAAGACATGTGCCNAAAAAAAAAAAAAAAAAAAAAAAAAAAAAAAAGACAACTCGATCAAATTGAAGGTGTAAAAGTGTCAAATCTTAAAACTCATCCCAACATCGTTATACTCCACAAGAAACCCTGCGTTCAAGCCGTAGCTGGTGTTTGTGCTCTTCCCTGAACATGAGAGCATTCCTTACACCATGCTGGACACCGTGAAACCCTTCAGACACATCTGTTTATTTAAAAAGCAAATTCGAGTCACGGAGGCGTACGCTCTTCTTTCCTTAAAGGCAAATAAGCCTTGCCTAAATTCTGCTTACATTCGCGGCTCCGCCAGGCGACAACGCGAGCCGCTTCCGAGCGCCCCCCGCGCAGC